>PVKZ01003304.1:0-142460 GCA_004027375.1 Macroglossus sobrinus | reverse complement strand
TTGGCTCCAAAGCCCGACACTTATCTGTTACTCCCATTTGCGGTGGGCAGTGGGCCATATTCATAACTCTTGCCCTCTATGAGGCTGTGGAACTCTGGGAATCTTTGGAAGCCCGATTTGACAGACACTGGTGTGAGAAAGCTCATCCTAACAAGCAAAAGCATGATAGGGAATCAGTAGAGAAGAGGTACACGCCTTCAGCAAGGTGCCAGGACTACGCAGGATCTAACGGTGAGGAAATGAAGACTCAGCATAGCGTAAGGACCCAGTTGCTTTTTCTGTTGTGTTGGACCACTGTGAACAATGCTTCACACGGTCACATCCCCCAAGTACCAAAGGTAAATGATCCTGTGTACCAGCTAAAGAAGAATATGGATTTCATTTATTTTATTCCCTGTAGGCTTCCTTAAGGGGACAATGGTTAATTACTATATATATATGTATATATATCTGGATTTGGTAAACTGGCAAAAAGGGAATTGGAGAATTACTGAAATCCTTTATTGAAGGTACCAGAAAACCCTTATTTTGCCATGCATATAATAGCAACTTCACTACAGAGTACTTGCTGTGTGCCAGACAACTTGTCAGCATCTCATTTAGTCTACCCAACAACCTATCCGATGGGTACCATTATCACCCTGACGTCACTGTTTAGGAATCTGCTTCTCAGAGAGACGCAGTAACTCGTTCAAGACTCCGCATCTAGTAGGTGGCCTGGCCAAGGATCCAAACTCTGCCCTCTGACGTCCCTACGCTCCCCACACCTGACGTCGCCCCAGCCATGTTGGAGAATGGCGACTCCCTGGAATGTCAGGGAGCGTCTCTATTTCTGTCTGTGTGGCAAAGACCTTAAGACGCTACTGATTCCTGTTGTCTCCTATCATTGATTACTCCCTCCTCCCTGGAACAGAATGGAATTCCTGAACTTCTACTAAATGCTTTACGGAATTTATGCCATTGAATCTTCCCGTCGGTGTCATGGGGTGGGTTTAATATTATCACCATTTTGCAGGCAAGGAAATCAAGTTTTAAAGGGATAGAGGTAACTAAAATTTTGCGATAGTGAGAAAAAGAATGGGATTTGTGCTTAGCACACAGCTCTGCATATTTAGAGTGGACTGTGGTTATTCTTCCCATTATACGGGCTAACGAACCAGGGATCAGTGCCCACAAGCGGGATCACAGGACTGCCAAGTCTGATTTGCCAGCTAATTTCCGATGCACTCAGCACCACTCTCTATTAAACCGATTATTCAATACTGAGGGCTCAAAGTATATAAATGTTCTCCTATTTATTTTTCTGAGTCAAGTCTTTCAAGCTAACTCCATTTGTTTACGAACTAGGGGATGCCAAAGGAAGTGGAAGAAGTCAATATCACTAACATCATCAACAGCTCCATCTCCAGCTTTAAACGGAAGATCAGCTTTGCCACCATTGAAATTTCTGGTGATAACGTTGACTACAGCAACCTGAGTATGAAAACCAGCGACAAGTTCAAGTTCGTCTTCCGAGATAAGATGGGCAGGATCGTGGATTATTTCACGATCCAAAACCCCAGTAATGTTGATAGATATTCCAAACTGCTATTTCCTTTGATTTTTATGCTAGCCAATGTATTTTACTGGGCGTACTACATGTATTTTTAAGGGTACGTTGAATCGTTTGCATGCCACAGGTCTGCCACAGAACAAGGTAAAGATGGAAATGGTATTCTAAGCCAAGTGTAGCACCCAATGGTGCTACAAGTGGCTAAGATAACGATTTGGCATTTTTCCTCAAAGAATGGACCCCCCAACCATTATTTAAGTTGTGTAGTAGAAGTCCTAGCATTATAGAGTCTTGCAATAGAAACATCAATCAATTCCCTTTTTTTTTATTTTTACAAAAAAAATCCCCAAGGAGCCTGATCACAAACCTACTCCGGGTTGGCTGACTGCTCAGCGGGTCCCTGATCAGCATTTACCTCATCTAAAAACTGAAAAAGAGGCCATTACATGTATTGAGTGACCCTCAAGTATCAGGGGGTTGTTTCTAAATTAATCACACATGCTATTTATTACATCTCTGTAGGGCTTATAAAATGCCTTGTTGCCTGTTTAAGGAGTAACATTTTCAATTTTTTGTTTTTGATTGAAATGAAATGTGGGCCTGTGTCCAATTACCGAAAGTCGCTGTATAACTCAATACCAAGATGCGTATTTAATACACGATTTAATACCTTAACAAAATTGTTCCCCAAATTCCAGTAAATCCTACCATTGAAAAGTCAAATGTAAGTGAAGAGAAATTGAGTAGATCAGTAATTTGGATTCTCCAAACCATTAGGGCTCTGGGGTTTTAATTCCCCACTTGTCTAATCCTTTAACTATTATACTCATACTGGTCCTAAACAATGTCCACATCAGGGCATGAGATGGAAGATTTTTTTTTTTTTTACTTACTCTAAGAGTCTCAGAATGGATGTTGCCATCAAGACTGTAGCACTGATTCCATTTCCATCTTCTGCTCTTTCCTGGGAGCAGATCCCCTGCATCCTTCCAAGAGGAGCTTTGACCCCTCTGCTCTAATGACCAGGAATGATGCTTAATAGATAATGAGCTGCATTCCCCAGGAACAGGTGGCCTAGCACTAGTAAGCTTGGCCGTGCTCACATCCCTGATCCTTTTAGCTGGACTGATCTAAGTGGCTTATCCTGCGCGAGCAGGAGGATGTTGGCCCTGCGTCCTGAACTCACTGAATAACAATGGGACTTGTGGCAGGACCTACATTCAAGTTGCAGGTGAGCTGTCTTTTCCAAGTCTAGCCGCTCTCCCCCTAAAAGAAGAAGCACAAGTGTGCTTCTCTCCCTGCTCCTTGGCCGAGCTCAGCCAACAGCACCATGAGTGGTGCTTCGTGAGTGTGCCATGATACAGGCTTCCAGCTCTGCCTCAGTCATTTAAAGAATCTTGCCATCTTTAATCTTTAGCTTCCTTTTCTAACAAGTATGTCTTTATCCTTCCTTTCAGAAATAAATCATGACTTTGGGAGATCTTTCTGCTGTAACCCGCTATACCCCAGGCTCTCAATCTTTTCCCCATTTTGATACTTTTCACAGTTCAGTTTCTAATTTGATAACCTCAGCTTTTTTGAGAAAATGTTTCTAATTGGAATGGGGGGAGGGTAAAAAGAGGTGGATTAGGGTTGTCTGGTTTGATTATATTTGTGATTTTAAAAGAGAGCTTAAAAGACAATATCTTCTCCGAAACCCAGTCAAGTATTACATAAAGAAAAGTGTAAATATGTGACACTGAAATAAACGCCATATTAGCTACCCACCACCTAGAGAATGAGTATTGTAACATCCCATTTGGAAAAAGTGTGCTTTATAGAACAAACTCAGTGGGCTCACACTCTTCCATCCTCATAGTCCCTTCACCCCATTTAGTGCACACGTGCGCGTGCATGCACACACACACACACACACACACTTGCTATGTCCTACCAAAGAAGATAAGCACTGGTAACACAGTCAATGTCCTTTGGCATCACTTCACTATGACACTTGCCTTGCAGTTAAGCAGCTGGGCCTAGGAATACCAAAAGATCCAATTCTCAGAAATTTCACAGATTCTCTTCCACACCTTCTTTATTGCTTCACAGTTCTCTTTTGTTTTTGTTAAATGATATTTTTATAATTTGAGAATACACTTTGAAAAAAAAGTCTTGGATTTTGTATCACGCTGAAATTTATGTAGGCAATGATATTGGAGTGCTCAGTAAAAACTCTTAATATTCTATGTCTTCCCCGTGCATCCTACCTACCCATATCAGTCCCAGGACCTGCTATATTGAAACTATTTATTTCTGGGGTGAAAACATTAAGACCGTGCTTTTGATACAAGAGGACTTTCCAAAGACATGAAATAAGGAGGGTTGAGGGTAGTCTAAATCCTGGGAATATAACTTTCAATTACTTTGATATTAAGAATATCAACATTCTCAACATAAGAAGTCATATATAAGTAGGCAGACATTCAACAACAAGTAAATGATGGAGGATTAATTTCAAATGAAAGGATAGATGGAGAAGTGAGCATAGCAGAAAAGAGCTAGCCATTCAAGTAGACTGCAAGATGCAAATGAGTAGGCAGCACAGGGGAGTGTCACTAGGAGAAAAAGTGACACTGGGCTTTCAGTGCCAGGCGAGTGTAGTGACAATCTGTAGTGAGGGAGACACAGACGACCGGGATCCAGATGTGGTCCTTCTTCAATGATGTGCATCACTCTTACATGCTCGGAGCAGTTGTTCTCAGCTGCTGGCCCATAAGTAATTTTCATCAGTCCATACTACATTTACTGTAAAAGATCCCTGCTCCTTAATATACATTTTAAAAACTGAGTCTTAACATGAAGACAGAGAATTATATCCCAGTACACAGTCAATGTAATTTGTGTATTGTACCAATGAAACCTTTGAATACATGTTTTGTGTTTTTTCAATAATTAAAAGTATATAATACACATAATTTTAAACAGTTTTTTGTGGAGAATTTAGATATGTATCAGACTGTAGTATATAGTAGCATAGTGGTTTGAAAAACATTGTGTACAGTTCTGGCCATCAGTGCTTTTTGAAAGATATGCAGAAATGAGAAAAGAGGCCAAGAAAAATTTTTTTAAAGTGATTAAAATCATGGAAAACAGGCCCAATAATAAGAATTTTTAGTACCTTGAAAAGCCAGGCTAACTGATAATCACTGCCATTAATATGTTCAAGAAGGGACACGCTGTTCCACTATTCACTTGAATAGGTGAACTGAATTAAAGTAAACAGACATAAATGAACTGAAGAGAGTCTAATTGCTTGGACAGAATAAAATGTACAAGTCGAATAATGAAACGCAGTTGAATAATGAAATACTCAGATAAACTTCTAGTCTCCATCTGGAAATTTCCCATGAGACTACACGACCATCTCTGTCCTTTGATGTTGCCATCCATGTGCCTGAAAGCAGATGGCTCTGCTCTGCCTGGCAACCTTGGGAGCCTGTAGATGCAGAGAGATGCCTCTGGCTGAGAAAATTCAAGTGTCGTACCAAGTGTTGCTAACAAAGAATACATGCCTGAGAGTATTCCTGGTGGCGCACGAGGTTGAGTTCCAAAATTATGCTTTCTTTTTGGAAGTTGAAGGGGAGTCACATGACTCACAGCTTTCAGGGACTTGGATGTGAAATAGGCTTTGATCATCCAATCTCATTACTTATCATTGGGCCTGTCCAGAAATTAGAGAAGAAACAATCCCATTTGGGAAGCTGGAAAGGGGAACAGAACATAACAAGTGAGTGAGCAGCTGCGTGTTGGTCCAAGTCTCTGTGATCTCTGGGGGCATCTGCATCTTCAGGCCGGTTAGCGCTTCCCTAAGCCCAGGCTACAGCCAGGACCTAAATGATCTTGGCGTCACATGAGCCATACCCTATAGTCACGGCCTGCTTCCTATTCAAGTCAAGGTATGAATTTTATTAAAATGCTCAAGGAGTAGGATTTCATACTTCATCAACTGAATCTTCGTTTTCATCTGGTACTATCTCCTCCTGCCCAGTATAGAAACTTGGTAGAAAGAAGTTAACATAATAGGCCCAAGACTGCTGTCCCTGAAAATTCTGTTTGCAAGTTGGCCCTTGGCTGACATGTGAGAACTTGGACTTGGGGAGAGTTCTAATTGTAAGAAGTGGCTCACTGTGCCTAAACCATTTGTACAAGCCACGTGGTTTATGCTGAACACCTCTTTCTTCTCTTTGGAGTCTGGAATTTAGGTTCATGCTAAGCAGAGGGTCCCTATGTGACTGAAAAAATCTCAGAAACTGAGTCTCTCATGAGCTTCCTGGTAGACGACATCCCACACGTGTTGTCACAATTTCGTGTTGGAGGAAGTAAGCACATCCCGGTGACTATGTGAGATTATTGCAAGCTCGTTCCTGGCTTCCTCCAGACTTTGCCCTGTGTACCTTTTCCCTCTGCTGACTGTGCTTTGTATCCTTTTTATTATTTATTTACTTGCTTATTTATTTTTGATTAATTATTTATGGTGACATTGGTTAACGAAATCCAGTAAGTTTCAGCTATACACTTTAACAGGAAGGCATATATATTTACACTGTGTGTTCACCTCCCATAGTTAGATTTCTTTCTGTCCCCACATATTGGACCCCCTTCAATCTGTCTACCTCCTCCCGCCCCCATCCCCTCCCCTCTGGTAACCACTAGACTATTGTCCATGTCCATGAGTCTCTGTTTGTCCTATTCATTTGTTGCTTTTAGGTTTATGTCTCACATATAAGTGATATCATGTGATTTTCAACTTTTTCTGTCTGGCTTATTTCGCTTAGCATGATTATCTCGAGGTCCATCCATGTTGTCGCAAATGGCAGTATTTCATCTCTTCTTATGGCTGAGTAATATTCCATTGTATATATGTACCACTGCTTCTTTAGTCAATCATCTATCATATCATCGATCATATTTAGTTGCTTTTATGTCCTAGCCACTGTGAAGAATGCTGCCATGAACATGAGCTTTCAAGTCTTTGGGGGTAAATATCCACTAGAGGGCTTGTTGGATCATATGGTAGATCAATTCTTAGTTTTTTGAGGAACCTCCATACTGTTTTTCATAGTGGCTGTACCAATTTGCAGTCCCACCAGCAGTGTATGAGGGTTACTTTTTCTCCATATCCTCTCCAACAATTGTTATTACTTGTCCTGTTGATTATAGCTATTCTAACAGGTGTGAGATGGTATCTCATTGTGATTTTGATTTGCATTTCCCTAATAGCTAGTGATGTTGAGCATCTTTTCATATATTTGTTGGCCATTTGTATGTCCTCTAGGGAGAAGTGTCTTTTGCTCATTTTTCGACTGTATCATTTTTGTTGTTGTTGTTGTTGAGTTGTATGAGTTCTTTGTATATTTTGGATATTAGGCCCTTAGTGGAGGTGTTGCTTGCAAATATATTTTCCCATTCAAATGGCTGTCCCTTTACCTTGTTGATGGTTTCTTTTGCTGTGTAGAAGCTTTTTAGTGTATTGTAGTCCCTTTCATTTATTTTTGTTTTTATTTCCCTCGCCTTTGAGGTCAAGTTCATAAAATCCTCTTTAAGTCCAAGGTCCTTGAGTTTAGTTCTTATGTTTTCTTCTATTCATTTTATTGTTTAGGTCTTATGGTTTGTTTCCTTTTGCTGTGTGCTGTGTCATAGCCATGAGTACCTCTAGATCCTGAGTCCCGTGAGTCCTCCTAGAGGCTCTCTGAACCTGGAGGTGGTCTTGGGGAATTCTGACACATGTGCTTGGGGACAGTGGTTTCTACACCTGGCTAAGCAAAAGACTCAATGGTGGAGCTTTACAGACGATGAATTCCAGTCTCATCCCAGACCTATGGACTCAGGATCTGTATTTTTCAAAGCTCTCCAGATGTCTTTGATGTGAAATAAGATGGGAAAACAAATGGTAGATGCCTTGATGGAAAAGACAACAGGTGCATGAAAGCTATATTTTCTAGGAAGAAAAATAATAGTGTGTCTGCCACATGGAAGGAGAATCCAACTCAATATGATTATCGAATGTGAATAATGTATACAGCAGACAGAAAGCAAAAATTTTCTTTTGTCTCATTAACCCTTCTGTGTTAGTCCCAAGAAGGAACAGGACAGGTTCTATTTCTGATATGGCCACAACATAACAAAAAGTCACCCAATGATAAACGTGTCCTTGAAGAGTTAGGCAGGTATTCATTGCAGTTTTTGAGACGCTAAACCTTAATAGTCATGCAAATGAGCTAGAAACCTTCACAAGAAAGCAAAAAGTTGGATGACATGCAGCCAAAGACTTTAGCTTCTGCCACGGGGGGTGGGGCACTCAGCTCAAATGATGCCTCATTGGTAGTTCTGAAGGAGGTTAGGGATGTGACCCCAAATTTTTCTTAAGAACTCTCAGAGGGACCAAGGGAGAGGACTGGACTGAGAAGTATGAGACCATCAAAGTTGTGACATAAAAGGGCATCTCTGAACTCAAATTCCCTTCTCATTCCTAGGGCCTCTTTCCGTCTAGCCTGCTGACTAATTCTGCATCTGCATCAAAGGCAGAGGCCTCGCAAGTTCTGCCAGAATCTGAATTACACTGTGTTTATCATCTCATGGATTAATTTCCAAACTTTAGAAGCAGTCTTGAAGCTAGCTTTTTAGGTCGAATACTTTTATGGACATATTCAACCAAAAAATGTGGATATATCCTCATAACATACAGAAAAGGTAGCCTGACTGATGAATAAACAGGTGATCTTGATGATATTTCTTTTTAGGGGAAGTAGGAAAATACATCTCTGATGGATTTTGCTTTTCAATAACAAGTTATTGAACCAATTCACCAGATCTGTTTGATCTCAAGACCCCAACTGCCTCTTCCTTTATAATGAATGGGTGGTTAGGAGTCTCTAGAATCTGGATCTGAGTTAGACAATAAGAGGAATGAAACAAATGCAAACAGTAACGAGAACATGTCTCCTTCACTTTGCTACCTTGCAAAAACACCCACTGACCACTGACCTCTCCATCTCCAAAGCCAGTAACTCACAAGGGTGATGAGAAGAAGCAAACTGAGGCTGTGAGAAACGCCAGCAGCACACTGGAGAGCTTGGGAACCACGGCTTTGACCTCAGTCAGTCAACTTGGATTTGAGCCCCGCCTCTGCTTGTTCCTACCTAGTCACGTGACCCCACTTAACCTCTCTGAACCTTATGTATTCTCTGTAAAACAGAAAAACATCCTCATAGACTTGAATAACAACACATGCAGGATACTTAACACCATACCTAGCATGTGGTTAAAAAAAAATCCACAGTTTCTGATTTAACTGTTTTTTGTTTTGGCACCTAATGGCTCCAGCCTTCTTGATTTAAGAGAGAGCCTTAAGAAAAAAAGTGGGTATCAAGTGCTGGGTTTCTGCTTTCGAGAACAGATGCTCTTGTTTGGGCTTAGCTAACACTGAAGTCTAGTCGGACGGCCTAAAATAGAACTTGTTTAATTTCTCTTGCCGGTTTAAGCAGGAAATCAGTGCTGCTAAGAATGTGAAGTTAGCATCTCTGGAATTCCTAATTAATATGTCAGTCTCTAAAACACACACACCATCTTTTCTTATTTTTACATAATAAAAATTTAGCTCTCCTTTCCACCATTGCCAAACTCATCTTTAAAAATTAAAAAAAAAGTTCTAAACAGGATTACTGAAAATGCATTAGCAAGCTGGCTACATGCAAAGCTGAAATGAAGACCCCCCCCCGCTCTCAACAGGTCTCCTACCCCAAGGAAACCCCCCTACAAACCTTCAGTCTTTCCACTTATGACTTAATCCAAGAGAAAATGTAGATGTCCCTTGAGGAAGATAACGCCTTAAAACATTTACCTCGAGGTGACTGAAGAAGGGGAGACATTTGCACAGGGAAGTGGGAAAGGAGACTGAGGATACTGAGAGTCTCAGGGTTTGAAAGTGACAATTTGACTAAGAGCTGCCACCACGTAAAGTTTGGCATTAGAGATATAAAACCCGGAGTTTCAGATAAGCAGAACTGAAACACATCTTTATGGGCGTTTTCATTGAATGACATCCACAGGGCTGGGTCCTTATAGTGTTATTTTGAGGTTCCAGTTTCACTTCCTAGGGAGGCTTTCCCTCCCTCTCTGAGCAGCTCAAGTGCCCATGCTTTGTAGATTATAGCAGTGCATGCCTTTCATTAAAAGCCCTGTAATGGTGACTGCAGCAGCCGTCGCCACTTATTTGAACCATTTATGGGTTACCATCAATCTTTCCATGAGACTCAGACTTTGTACTGGCAAGAATGCTGTCTGCTTTTTTTTATTCAGTGAATATCCAGTATCTCACAGAATAACTCCCACATAAAAGTACCCAATGAACATTTGTTGAGCAAATGAATACATCCATGAAATCCAGAAATAGTGAACCAAATTCTGTCCCTGGAAACTGGACTAGTGTTTCCCCAGGTGTCCCTCCCTACATTAGAGAGGGACATCTCTAAGTTAAAATGCTTGGGTTTGAGTCTTGGCTATGACATTTACCAGCTGTGTGGTCTTAGTCAAATTAATCCCTCTCTCTGTGCTCCGTCTGTCAATTGGAAATAATGACAGTGCTTATTTCCCTGGGTTATTATCAAGAGAAAATGAATGAAAACACTTGTAATGCTTAAAGCAATGCCCAACATATAACGATGCAAATATAACCCATTGTTATTATAGTTCTTGAAACACCATTTTAGCTAGATGATTTGGGGATTAAAAAAAAGACTTTTTTGGTCAAATAATTCTGTAAGATAGTGGATTAAAGAAAGTTAAAGGTCTTTCTTTGATGCAGGATTTCCACAGTTTTTAACATGCTAATGTAGATTATGGAGAACTAAGAGGGGAATATACTACACAGTGTTTCCAAAATTTATTTGACAATAGAATCTTTTTGTGTGAGTAAAATATGGTAGAGCATCTCATAGATATTCTGTGAAATACACTTTAGGAAATGCTAAATTAGATCCTTTGGTAGTAAAATAGAAAGAAACAGAATTTGGGACCAAATATTTTTTCAGTATTATAGGTACTGGAGAAATACTGACTACACCAAGAAAATAACTCTTTCTTCAAATCAAATTAATGAGGCTAAATGGATTAAAAAAAAAAAAAAAAAAGGTCTCGCCTTACATTTTTAGAGCCCACGCATTTTACCTGGGCCAAGGTAAGAGACCCCTAGAGCACCTGAGGGCAGAGTGTGTAGCTGCAGCCTGATGCTGCTGGGTGGCTTAGACAACAGAAATCAATTTTCTCACAGCTCTGGAGGCTGGACATCCAAGATCAAGGTGATAACAGGTTGTTTTTTACTGAGACCTCTCTCCTTGGCATGTCGATGGCCATCTTCTCCTCTGTCCTCACATCATCTTCCCTCCGTACCTGTCTGTGTCCTAGTCCCTTCTTGTTTTAAGGACCCTGTCATTGGATAAAGGCCCACCCAAATGACCTCTTTTTAACTTAATCACCTCTTTAAAGACCTGATCTCCAAATATAGTCCCACTGTGAGGTCCTGGGGGTTAGTTAGGGCTTCGCCATGTGAACTGTAAGTAGTGATAGGGGAAAGATACAATCATCTCACAACACCAGGCACAGCTTCTCACTGACCTCCTAAAAAAAGAGAAATTACTGTGGTCCTGCTCAATTTCCTATGTTACAAACACAAAAAAGAAAAAATTAAGCCTTCTGCTAAGTTCTCGATCACCCTCCTTTCTTGCCCATTTTTTTTCCCCAATCATTTTAGCTTTTATTCTTTTATCCCTGTGAGAAGAGCTGGAATGACACGGTGTTCACCTGCTGATTCCCTGCACCCATCCTTAAAGGGTCTTTGTTCCATCCTCCTCAGACTCAGTAATTCCTCGGCTGCCAAGGATCTCCCATAACATTACAAAGATGCAAAATCCAAAGACTGAAAGATATGCCCAAGTGCTGTTAAAATGGGGTAGCCTTCTTTCAACTGGAGAAACAGAGGACACTTGTGATTCGATGATGCTTTAAAGGTCTGGGAACAGCATGAAGTTAGCGGAGGCCTCAATACCTAACACAGCAAAGACTATTGTCCTGAAATAGCAAAGAATGGACCTCAGAGCTGGGACCCGGGTAGAGGTCATGGCAAGGTATTTGGTTTCTGTGCTGGAAAGCAGGAGACTTTTTTTTTCTATTTAATTATCTTGTTATGTGATAGAAGTTATAAGGTGAAAAGAAAGTATGAAAAGGTGTGGGTGTTTTTTTTTATACCTGACCTTCTGATAGTCTGTATGTTTTAGGGACAGATAACTTCCTAATGAGACTTTTTTATAATAAAGCTTTCATTGCTTTGAAAAATATTAACTTTTCCAATTCTTCCGGGTACATCAAACAGACCCCGCAGTTATGGTTACAATATCCTAAAGATTTAGCTTCCCAGTAATAATGGGTAAGAGCCTTCGCATTGCCACGGGCCAAAACTATATTATTTGAAATGAAACCTCTCATAAATATCCAACTATGAAGTCACTATCTATCAACTGCTGTTATATAAACAGGACAGAGCTAAATCTCCCATCTGCCAATATCGGAGCTGCCACAAAGAATGATTTTGTATCCAGAACTCACAAATTAAACAGACTCTTGCTCTGCCAGCCAATTCTAGAAAGCCAAGTTTGGTTTGCTCTAGGAATGTCCAAGTAAGGAGGCCTGGTAGGGTCTGAATTCTTCATGCATTTCCCATTTGCCAAGAGCTTAGACCTTCCTCAGGCTCATGAGTCCTCTTCTGGGTGGTATAAAAAATGTAACCGATTCTTTAGAAAGAACACTGTAGCTCCCAGTGGCTCCTTTCCGTGCCTCCTTTTCTACAACTTCCGCCATACCTTTGTGACAGGGTCAAGCCCTAGACTTCTTGCCCTCACTCTACTCTGAGCTCTCACACGTCTACTTTACCGTAGTTCTGTTCATCACCAGAGATGCGGATGGGAGGTCTGTGGACCATGCTTTGAGAAATACTGCTCGAAACAATGTGAGCACATCAGCAGAATGCACACCTGCATTTTATCTCTTCACACCTTCTGTTCCAGGGCCTGGAACATGGCAGTCACACAATACACGTGTGATAACCTGAGCTCAAGTCAAGATTCTTTTTTTCAAGCCTAAGATTTTTAAGTAGGAAGGGAACATGAGGTAGGTTTTAAAAATAAATTCCGTTGTGTAGGCCTTCCGGTCCCAGCACACGGAGACATTCAGCATCCCGAGCGAGCCCTACTGACACACCTGCTTCACAGCCCCAAGTTGAGAAACCTCGTCTTTTTAAATCTTTGCACCCCCAGTGTTGAGCTCAGGGCCAGCCAGGCGTGTGGTAAAGTCTCAGGAAGTGTTTGCCGAATGAAGGAAGGAATGAATGAACTGCTTATTCTGCTTGCACGGTGGCATCTTCAGAACAACGTCACTTCTGAAAACCGGGGAGCGGCCTGGAATAGCGTAACTGTCTGAGAGAAAGGGTGGCTCCCTCTGAGGGAGAATAAAGGAGGCCAACACTCCAGTGCCCAGGGCAGCAGCCATCGGGACTTGGAAAAACGGAAGGTGACGGAAGCAACCCCGGTGGCACGGTATTCCCCAGTTCTTTCGAATACATTTAATTGCGCACACAGAAAAGAATGGCATCATTATTTAATCCAAAACACAATAACAACCATAGATGGCTCGTGCAGGCGCAGAAGTCCCCTGCAGAGAATTTAATGTGCGTGTTGCTTTTATCCACATCGACAGCCACGGCAGTGGGAACGGGGGCCAGCCCGTTCTCTTGGCCTGGTAAGAGACAAGAGCGTGGTCGCCTGTGGTGGTTGCAACAGGAAAAGGGGGGGAAACAATAGAAAGCCCAAGGGTATTGCTGGAAGTCCATTTAAGACTAATGCGTATCTTCATTTTCATTCTCAGCAATAACCCAAAGAAATATCGGATGCTGCTGACAGACTGCTGTCATCCCTGGTAGATACTCATCAATTATTATTAAGGATTGCACGGTTCAGGTCAAGATATAATATGTCTGAGAAAAACCGTGGCACCTCCTTTTAATCTTGCGTAGAAAACAATTAAAGTATATAAAGCACATTATTAAAATATGTAAAATTTATAATTTAATTATAAGATTGCATAGCTTTATGATCTAATAGTTCTGCTGTATTTTGCATATTAGTGAACAATTGCTTTCTTAAAGCACACAGTAGAATCATTTACTTGATGCTGGAGAATAAGTTAATTATGGATTCCCTGTATATGACTAATGGATTTAATAATCACTTTACTGTAGAATTAACTTATACTTCCCTGTGCTTATAGCACTAATGATGATATTCATAAAAGTTATATTTTTTTAAAAAATGTAAGATTGGCACAAAAAGAGAAACCAGTGTACAACTTGCTTTTAGAGCCAACGGTTCTAAATAGATAGTTCAGAGCCATCAAGGCCTTCTCCTTGCTCCATAATAAATCATACACACCCTCCCCACCCCCCACCCTCGCCACCAACCCTGCCTCCATTGGCTTTATTAAGGGAATTTATTTTATTTAAGGGAAGACGAAATGCTTGCCAGATGCATTTAGTGAAGCTCCTGGTTTTTTTTAACTTCGGTTGTGGGTTACGAGGAGGGTTATTCACTTACATCCTCTACATGGAGCTCTGGGAATCCCCATATGTGCTAAGATCACATTGGGATGCCCAAGTCCCTCTTTCTGTTCTCAGTTTCAGTCCCTTGAAGCCACTCATTTATCTCCTTCAGCCAGAACAAACAACACGGGTGGAAGGAGTAGGAGTCTCTGTCCTTTGTTTAAAGAGGAGAGTCCCTAGTAGTGCCTTTCTCAATTTTTATCATCATCGTCATCACCATCATCATCACCACCATCATCATCACCACCATCTTCATCATCATAATCTTCATCACTATCATCACCATCCCCATCATCAGTATCGTCATCATCTGGGTTATTTTTCCTCATGAAATAAGCAATAGAAAAATCAGAATTTCATGTCCAGCTCTGCCATTTTACTAGTGGAGATGACCTTGGTTGGGTCATTAAACTTCTCCAAATCCATTTCCATAGCTCTAAGAAGTGAAAATGGATTACCTCCAACTCTGAACGTGCTTTGTCCACTGTCAAGTCCTAAATACAGGCAGTGTGTCATTACGGTGCCCCCTCTTCCCCAAACATGCATCACCCACCCACCCCCCACGAATTACTCTGCTATTTCTGGCACGGAGATTTTAAATATTCTGCAGGAAAAGAACTGTGGCTTATGCTTCGATAGACTGCACTGAGCTGTTTGCAAAGTTTGAGCTTACTAAAATACCTGTGGATGAACTGATTGAAAGAGTGTTAATTCCTAATTCACTCCCTGAGGGATTGTAATTTATTTCCTTTAGGTCAGACACCTGTACCTATAGATATGAACCCTTGAATGTCTGTCTCCCTGCCTGATACCCCTACCAATTGCTTCTGCAGAGAGTGCAAAGGTCATAAATGGTGATGAGAGGCTGCAGGAAATGTGATCTAGCCCCCAGTGGCACTCAGAAGGCATAAAGATTCCACTTCCTGTCCCAAGATGCTAGATACGCTTTCCTTCCTCTTCAGTGCAACATGTGAATAAACCAACTTCTTTATAAAATATTGAATTGTTTTGAAAAGCAAGAAATCCACTAAGTTTTGCTTTTGTTTATTCATAACATATATAACACTATTAGAGGGAAATTTTTTCCCATCTTTCTTGATATTTAATAGACAATTAGTTGCTTGTATTTACATTGTACAGTTCAATGAGTTTTTTTCAATTATATCTGGCATACAATAATACACCAGTTTCAGTTGTATAGCATAGTGATCAGAGAGCCACATAACTTGCAAAGTGATCACCCCACTAAATCTAGTACCTCTCTTCCCCCTTATATATTTATTACATTATTAACCATCTTCCCCATGTACACTCTACATCCGTCTATTCTGCAGCTATCCATTTGTACTTCTAAATTCCTTTACCATTTTTTGTCCCCCTAACCCTTCCTCCCATCTAGTATCCCTTTAAATATTCTCTATATCTATGAGTTTATTTCTGCTTTTGTTGTTGATGATTTTGTTCTTTAGATTCCACATGTATGTGAAATCATGCGATAATTGTCTTTCTCTCTCTGACCCATTTCATTCAGTGCAATACCCTCTAGGTTCATCAAAGAAATATCTTTTTCCACCCCCTTCTTTTTAGTTTGTGTGTTTTTTATTCTGAAGTGAGTCTCTTGTAGGCAGCATATGTAGGGGTTTTGTTTTCTTATCCATTCCACCACTCTATCTTTTGGTTGGAGCACTTAATTCTTTTCCATTTGAGGTACTTAAAGATAGGAATGTAGTTATTGCCATTCTTTATTGCTGTTTTGATAAATGTTTTTTCTTCTTAAAGAAGTCCTTCCAACATTTCTTATAATACTGGCCTGGTGTTGATAAAATCCTTTAGCTTGTTTTTGTCTGGGAAACTCTTCATCTGTCCTTCAACTCTAAATGATAGCTTTGCTGGATAAAATATTCTTAGTTGTAGATCCTGGGTTTTCCTCATGCCAAGCCTTTCTGTCTTGCATATAGTTTCTTTTAAGAAATCAGCTGCCTGTCTTATGGGTGCTCCTTTGTAGGTAACTAATTGCTTTTCTCTTGCTGCTTTTAAGATTCTCTCTTTGTATTTAACCTTTGGCATTTTAATTATGATGTATCTTGGTGTGAGTCTCTTTGGGTTGGTTCCTGGTTTGGGGGACTCTCTGAGCTTCCTGGGGTTTTATGTCTATTTTCTTCACTAGGTTAGAAAAATGTTCCATCATTATGTCTTCAAATAGCTTTTTGACATCTTGTTTTCCTTCCTGTATCCTTATGACATGGATATTTTTACCTTGAATAGTGTTCCATGGGCTTCTTAAATAATTATAGTCTCAGCTTTTTTTTTTCTTGCCATTTCGATTGAATGTCCTTGGCTTTCCCATCCTCTATATAGGTCTTTTGATCCTCTGCTTTATTCACTTTGTTTATTCCATTTATTATTCTTCTCATATCAGATAATGTGTTCTTCATTTCTGATTGGTTCTCTTTTATAATTTCCCTTTCTATTTTTATGTTTTTATCTCTTTGTTGAAGTTCTCACTGAATTCATCTACCTTTCCCATAAGTTCATTGAGTATCTTTATAATTAGTGTTTTGAACTCTGCATCTGCTAGATTACTTGACTCCATTATTTCTAGATCTCTGTTCTGTTCTCTCATATGGTTTCTACTTCTTTGTCTTCTTATTTTGGCTGCCTTTCTGTGTCTGTTTCTATGTACTGAGCACAGCTCCTGAGTCTCCCAGTCTTATTAGTGTGGATTTGGGTCATAGGTGCCCAGTGGCACAGTCCTGAGAAGGGTTCGACTGCAGGCCAAATTTAGCCCCATTCTGTGCCCCTCTGAGGCCACCTGTTAAGATTCAGTCAGCAATCCACAGATGCTGTGCTTATAGTTGCCTCAAAAGACCACACCAGAAACTGATGCCAGCTGCCTCCACTGTGAGTTAAGGCACTGCTCAGCAAGGCACACCTGACTCGCTGAGGATACACCTGGATGTGGCTTGGGTGGGGCTGTGAGTTGGGGGAGGCAGGGTTTCAGGGAATCCTCTGGGCAGAGCGTCATCCAGTTTGATGACGTCACAGCTATGGCGACACTGCGACCTGCACACAGGTAAAGGGGAGGTTCTCAACAGGAACAACGGATACCACCAGCTCTTCTGGACCCAGCAAGTCTCACTTAGGCCCTCACTCGGGCAATTCAGTGTCCCCTGGTAAGTCCCTGATGCCCCCTGTGCAGCCAAACTGCCACTGGTGCTCAGACTGAGCAGTTTCATCACCGTGCAAGGTGTCTGCTCCTGGACGCCTTTAAGAGGTGTCTCCCACTGCTGCAGCCTCCGTCTCACTCAGCCGCGGGGGACCGGGTAGCCCTGTGTCCTCACCCCATCCCACCTTCTGCCTTTGCAGGGTGATTTCTCCCATTATTGTATGGCTTGTTCACCTAGATCCCAGGCGATTTTCCTTGCTGTTTAATCCTCGTTTCGGTCACAACTTCGATTTGGTCGCCAGAGAGATGAACAGAGCCTCTATCATCTATGCCATTTTTGTTCTTTCTGGAAAAATTTAAGCTAAATTTTCAAGATTTTACTTATGTCCTCTTTGGCTAATTAAAATGTAGCCTGAATTAAGTGTTCTGTTCCCTCTTAATACCTAAGCTTTCTGTTTGTTTCTTTAATGAATGTTATTTACAAGACATATTCTCCTACACTCACACTCCCCAGCCACAGTCCAGTTTGTTTCTGTGGCAACTAAAGTGATTTATTCATAGTCTGATTAGTCATAAAAAATACTCAGGATATTCCCTAAAATTTATTTTTTTCTCATCAAAAAATATGTAACCCACAAACTCCTTGCTTAAATGTATGTCCTTTTCTCTTCCTTCACAGCCTTTAGCTTTTGGCCTAAAGCAGTGCTTTTGAGACTGCAGTGTACATACCCATCACCTGGGGATCATGCTAAAATCCCCATCCTGACTCAGTTGAGGCCAATATTCTGCATTTCCCACAAACTCCCAGGTAAGGCAAGTGAGCTGTTGGTTCTGGGCCACACCTGGAGTGGTCAAGAACCTAAACTTTTTTTGTGAAACAGCCTCGAAATGATCCCTCTTTAATTTTATACCCCCAAAATTCATATGATACTGATATCATTTCACATGAAAAAGACAAATGTTTAAATTGAATAATTTCTACTACTCAGAAATAGTTTTATTATTATTTTTTCTCTTGACATACGAAAACTCACCAACTTTTATCTCCGCCTCCTCTTCCTCTCCATTTCACTTTGATTCCCTTCTCTTTTTTTCAGCCTGCTCCACAAACGAACACACATTAAGTGCTACATGACTATAACCACTTCTCTGACTTTTGGGTGTCTTTTTCCTTCCAAATGTTAAATGATATCTCCAACATCTTGAGGTGCTCTATGCCTTACAAAGGGCTTGCTTGCACTTATTTTGTAAAACTAAGTTCATGTCTGGAGAATAAAAAAAAAAAATTTAAAAAGTGAGAAAGGAGTGAGAGTCACCTCTGTACAAATCTTGGCTCTGCTAAATATTCAACTTTAGAGGAATTTTTAACCTTTTTGCTTAGACTTTCTTGTTTGTCAAAGGGGTGTGGGTATAAGCAGTCGCATCATGAGCTAGTTATGTGGGTCAAGGTTGAGGTTTTGTGGTTTCCAAAAAAATTGACTAGCTAAGACAGAACACAAAGGACACTTCATGTGTGTCCCCTCTACACTCACGTGTAGCTGACCCTCTAACCCTATTTGCTGTTTAGGGACCTCTCGGTGCCCTCTGTCCCACCATAGCTGTCTTTCTCCATCAGACTGGCATCAGACACTATCTTCTTACCTCTCTAGCTCCCAAATCTTTCAAATTCCTCTAAAAACCTGCTGCTTTTGTGAAGCCTGCGGTTGGTATCTGACACCTAGATTTCAAGTGATCAAACAAGACACGATGACAAATTTAAGAAAAATGACACCCGCCCTTAGAAGAAAACCAAAATCAATTCTCCCCCCCCACCTCTTCTTTGAGCTCCTCCTTTTCCAGCTGTTATCTTACCTCATCCATCATACTCAGATAGAAATCCATACATCTAGTTTAAAATCACGGTTTCTCAGGCAACAGCCAAGCCACTTAGCAAAAGTCTAAAGCAAGCCAATATAATATTCTGCCCAGAGTGACAGTCAGCCAAAGGTTACTGTGCCAGAGTAGGTTAATTATTCTAAGAGGACTTACTTTTACTATAATTATTGATTGCCTTGGACTAATAAAAAAAAAAAAGCTGCTATTTATTAAGTGTCTTCTCTATCCCCTCGAAGCTTTTATGTATGTACCTCATTTTACCCTCATCACAACTCTGCAAAAAGTTTTCCAATTTTAAGGAAATTTTAAGACTGAGTTGGTGTAGTTACTTACCCCAAGTTATACACTGGTGATAGAGCCAAGATTCAGACAGGCCATAAGTGATTATCTGACTGTGTTCTGTTATGATTACTTTTAATTTAAAATTTATGCTTAGCAAATAATATATGCATATGGTATTAAGAATTCCATAAGACTTAGAACAAATAGCTTTTTCTGCTTTTTACCTCTATATGTCTTTTAAAGTATGCTTCATTACTATTTTTTGATGTTGACATATTAAGTGATGTACTATTACTATGAAAGATGAGGATTTAACTCTCAACCACCATGCCCCCCAACTCCCTACTTCCCCTCCTAATAATATAAGAATTCTTTGTTAAATCGATAGTCCATATTTACACTGAGTTGGACATATAAATATTATTCACAGCTGAATAACAGTAAGAGTATAACTTAATATTTTTCTTGTACAAGTGTTTTCCTTAAAATTTAATAATTGTAGCACCATTTCATTCTTTAGTATTTTATCCCTGGCTCTCTGCCAGAACCGTAAAACTCTCAGTATGGACAAATGGATCAAGTGATTTATTGGTTTTCTGCATGTGCATTTTTTGTTTTGTTTTTCTTACCTACATTCACCGTTCAGCCCTAAAATACCAGTCCACACTGAGTGCTCATTGTGTTGGGCTCTTAGTAGGCCCTTCTGACCTATAGATGAATTTCCTTCAGTTCTGGAAAGTTTTCATGTATGATTTTTTTAATATTTGCCTTCCCTTTGATGATTTCTCTGTCTTCTGTTTCTGTAAATCCTACGAGTTAGATGTTGAACCACCTTTAGAGAAAATCCTCTATCTCATCTTTTCTTATGTATCTTTTTGCCTTCTTAGTTCATATTTTGGGTGATTCTTCAACTTTTCCTTTCGACTAATAGGTTTTTAATTTATGGCATTCTATTTTTCATTTCCAAGATCTATTTCTTATTCTCTGAATATTGATTATGCCATCCTGTGCTTATTTCAGGGATGCAAAAATCTTCTTTGCTCTAAGCAAATCGATTATAGCTTTAAAAATCTTTTTTCTTCTGCACCCTAAATTTTCTATTTCCTCCAAGTAGTGTTTTCCTATTAGTTTATTTGGCCCTCATATTTCATATTAAAGGCTTTCCTCTTGTCTGTATCACTTTGAGGCACTCTTAAATATGGCACAGGAAGTTCTATGTGTGGACAGAACATCCAACTGGTGAGCTCTTTAACAGAGTGATAAAAGGGTGATGAGTTGGTAGGTCAGCTTTCTCACTGGGTGAGACCCAAAGTCACCATCCAAAGGTTATATCTTCTGGAGAGGTCAGTTTCCCCATAGAAGGATTTTCCTATTTCTTCCTTAGAAGGTGTAAACCTGGATGCCAGCATCCTGGGAGCTCAGAAGAAAAACAGACATGAGGTTTTACTGACTTTCACTAAATCTCCTGGTCCAGCATTTTACCCATGACTATAGCTGAGCAAACCTTGCAAGAAATGAAATGCCCAGATTTTTTTTTTCTTTAACCATCTACCAGAATGAATCTTACTGACTGTATGCTAACTTTCAAAACACGCTGTTTTCAGGCCCATTCACAGCTTTGTCTCCAGAGGTTCCTACTGCTCTCATCTCTTGACATTCTGGAGTTCTGTGGTACAACATGGCTGGCTTCTTGTCACCTTCTCCCACCACAGGTATCTAGGATTCTACCCTCCCTGCTATGCTAAATCAGTTACCACCTGTTCACTCGCTTTCCAGCTTCCAACATTGTATGGGTTTCTCCATTTGCTGTGGGGCCCTCTCCTGTTTTCTTTGTACTTGGTGTATGTTTTCCAAATTTCTTCACTATTATTTTAGTGAGATTTGAGCAGGGAACAGGAATACACTGAGAACCCCTTTCTTTACCATGTTCAACCAGAATTTCCATGCTTTATTCTTGCTTAGAGTTATTTTAGAATCATAATGTATTAAATAATGGCCTAGAACCTCCATTGATCCTCATATAAACAGAGGTCAATTAGGTTAAGCCATAGATATTATTTAGTATTTCATAAAATAGTAGCCTGGGTGTATTGATCGTGTTAGTCTACCTCTTATGATTAAAACAGGAAGAGGGGGGAAGAGGGTAAAAGGAAGGAAGTAAAAGAAAAAAAATGTAAAGTCTTTCCCTAAATTGTTTTTAATCACACATGATAATAAACTTTATACTTTATGTAATTTTTCTTTATTAATACTCTTGGGCTTCACTATTAGGTGGTATGAAACAACTCTATTCTCATACAATAACTGCCTTGGGATTTGGCTTCCAGATCCAACAGGAGGCAAAAACTACACTGTCGTTGCCAAGAGTGTAGTTTGTTTTAAACCCAAAAGCTGTCCTGATAAAAATTGCATCCCAGAAGAGCATTTGTGGATTTTAAAATATCCTATTTATCTTCTCTAAACTTGGAATCTGATATCAATATTGGCTTGAAACCATCTGTGGCAGATTTGTGACTTTCTTTTTTTTTTTTTTTTTTTGGAGGGAAAAAAAAAAGAAATAGAGACTTTTTTCTCTTGGCTTCAAACCCAACACTCAAGGCTCATATTCATTACCTTTGAATGAAGCCTCTGGTGAGCACAGTAGTCTGTGCCGCCCTCCTCCATGGTTTGCAGTCTCCCCACTTTGCATTGTGGGAGCTGGCTGACGTTCAGGGAAGGGGATGACTGAGAAAAATGTGATTTAGAACTCTGCTCCCAGCCTGCAAACTGCCTGTCTGGGACTTCATCGGATCGATATGGCTGCTGCTTAGAATGTGGGAATGTGAAAGGTCAGCTCTTGAGGCTCGGACGAAAAAAAGAGTCCTTTCTCCAGTCAGTGTGGGCAGCACATGGGATGTGTCCTAGATGCAGAGGCACTGAGGAATGGAGAAATCCCTGAGGCGTGAGGCATCTCTGTGGACCAGGAGAGTATCCGTGGGGCGGAAAGAAAGACCGATGGGAACGTATGCCAGCTCAAGAAGTTAAATTCTCAGAAGGGCGCCAATATTAGCATGAAACACAAAGACCGTGGGAATCAGGTAATTCAGAATCTCCATACCATTCAGTGGAACTTTTAAAAAACAAAGGCTATGTCTCTGCTGTCTCTGCATATATTTTTCTAGTATTGACTACGTGTGTTGAAATGATGTGAGAGCCTGCTATGTATTTGTGGTCGATATCTGACTTAATTCTGGGTTATTTGACCTCCAGCAGATCTAAAAATGTGGATATAAAAGATCAGTTATCCAGATAAAATTATACAAGCATAAAAAGAATGAACTGTAACAGAGGTCAGCTATGGAACTTCCCAATAGCAAATGTTTCTGTGTTTATACATTTCATAAGGATAACAACAGAATTTTTTATCTCTTCTACAGTTATGTAAAGTCTACTAAATTTTAATTTAGTGTAATCTAGATGGAATTAAAAATAATAAGCAATAAAAGGCAAATGCTTTGATAAATATGAATTATATCCGTGCTGGAGTTAACACATTTTTAAAAGTATAGGCATGACACATGATCAGTTGGATCACATTTTGTTTTGGTGTGAGAGTCAAAACTTATATCATTTGAAAGAATCCCATGTGAATAGGTTGTAAATCTACATTACGTGATAAGTAAGTAGAAGAGACTTCTTATGTCAATGAGAAATCATTTGCATTTATTCTGGTGCACTTAAGAGCCATAACAAGACAAAATAAAGTTCTCATAAGGCTGCATTTTCCTTGATAGGATAAAGAAGCCAATGTCAATATAAACTTACTATACTCATTGGGAAAGATGAAGAAAAATAAAGCAATTACAACAGCAACTTTTACAGAGTTAGTTTTACAGCCCTATATTAATATAACTCATTCTTCAAAAATGAGTCATTCCAATTTCTTACAGATTTTGAAATGTCCTCATGTGTGCTCTCCAGAGCTCTAAATTGCTCAATGAACACTTCAAAATATAGTTCTGGAGATAGCTATTAATGAAACAGAGCAAGTTCAATAGGTACCTCAGATCCAGAACACACTCTGTGCTCATCACAGGCTCAGACCATAAACACATGTATTTCAAAACACGATTATTCCAGGTAGTCTTCAAAAGTTCGTAAGTACAATTTTTCCTACTGCATCTGCTTCTGACAAGTGAAAACTTGAGATCTCAAGAAGCAGATTCCCAGAATGAAATAAGGCTTCACCAGCCATGTCCCCACTGTAATAATGTCAACCCATTCTAATACCATATTAGAATTGCAAATACAGAGATGCACAGTTTGCAGAGAGCATCACAGTACTGGGTGTGCTGAAACTCAAAACTCTCGAGAATTACAGAGTTTAGCAAAGAATATTTCTGCCTAAGATCCATGAGTTCAGAAGAATATCTTCAATCAGCTCTAACCTATTATTGTATATTTTGTTGTAAATGAGAAATAATCATCATTTCCCCCACAGTAATAGAACCACAGCAGTGCTTGAAGTCCAGTGATCCTGATATGATTACCATATTTATTACCAATGAATATTCATAAGACTAAGTTTACCAGTGTCCACTTTTTTTTTTTTGTTAATTAGGGTAGCCCTTCTAGTATCACTTTTAAGGCCATCAAAAGCTAGTTTTCAGAAATCTTCTACGTCGTTTGTAATCACTGATTCACAGCTTCTCAGTATGATTGGTGAATTCCTAGGGCTGAAGAGATGAGTCTAGAAAGACTAGTGATGTCAGCAGTCTGGGAATATAAAAGCTTGCATTCTGGATTTGGTTCCCCCTCTACACTCTCATTTCTACATGGATGAGAGCGCACTGTGTGATGTTAAAGTATCAGAAAATGAATTCAGATAGGATCATTTCACAGTCTTGTGACAAGCCCTCAAAAATTCACCACAATTACAAAAACGTGGGTAACCACTACTCTGTTCACAAAATGAGCAATTTGCCAACATAATTATGATTTTCCTACATTCATAGGAAACAACTTGCAGTTATTTTAACACCCTAAAATCCCTTAAAATATTTCCGAGGCTGCATTTTACTTAACTCTGACTCAATGTTCTCGAACTAAATCACACAAATGTGAAGTGGTTTACCAGTCCATTGGGTACAATTTTCTTCGGGATTTTGGCAGATCATATGATGAATTGAGTTTGAACTTTGATCACTCTAGGTGCTATGGAAGGTCTGTGAGACCTTTTGCGAACAAGACAGGTAGATTTATCATGAGTGATAGTAGTACAGGTTATTTTGAGTATATTGAGTTTGTAATACACAGGAGAACTAAACGGCCAGCTTTGCTGATTAATATGTGGCATTAGCTGGAACAATGCAGTCATATCAGAGTTTCTTTAGCCAAGCACAGAGTAATTGATTAGTAGACAATTCAGGATTAAAACTAAATGGGTTTGATTCATTTAAGCCCAAGGAAAGGTCACTATTGTTAGCAATCAGAAAGTACTTCCCAAAGAGAAAAATGCAAAAGAAAGTACTACCAAATATTGGGAGCTTTTCGCACAAGCTGGGACAAACATTGTGGTGGTTAGAAGAGCTAAGCTCAGTCATCTATTCTTTATGAGTTTCTTGACATAAAATGTACTTCTCCCTAATGTTGAGAAGCAACAATTTAGCACCAGTCCACTTTTTGTGTTATTTCTTATCCCATTTATTTTTGATTGGATGTTCACAATCTAATACTTCCAAAGGCCACATAGAGTAGTTTTGCTCTTGAAAAGAGGGATTTATGTGATTTCCAGTTTTATATTTAGTGCCCTGAGCATCAACATTCTTGCTTTCCCAGGACCAAAAAAAAAAAAATCATGTTAAATTGACTGATAGCCTATTCTAATTTCCTAAGATTACTACTAATACAAAAAATACTTTTTATTAAGAAAGAGAAGCTATGGATTATAAAATTTATAAAAGCTATTTGCCTTTAAAGGACTATATTAGCCATTAAATAATTATACAATGTCAGCTTGTATCAATTGCAATACAGACTGAAACAAATAAACAGTTAAATAACTGGGCAAGAAAATTCATGTAGCTGGATTAAAGATGGCTTAGATTTTTTACCCTGGGCAATAACAAAGTCAGTTTCCAAGACGTTTTATTACTTAAGATAAAACTGAGCTATGCAACAGTGATATTGCTTTATTTTTCAGAAAGAATTTTTAGTATACATAATTAAATATTAATTAAATATATGCACATGCATATATTTTGAATTTTATCATCCAAATGCATAAAAATGTCCTCTGAGGCAACTTGTAGAAATTTAGGATATTTTTATGTGATTTTTTTAAAATAAAAATAACACCAGAATAGAATTTACCATATTCTTAGTTGTTGTTTCTCATTTCTGAATAACGGATCTGTTTTAGTTTAGTTCCATTATTGAAATAAAATTACAAAGCTAGTTATGGTACAATGGGGAAAATATTTATTTTGTGGACAAACCTTATTTAAGTTTGGGCCCTGCCATTGAACAATGTGACTTCCCTTGGGCAAGGTCCTTAACTTCTTTCAAGTCACCTGTAAAAAAAAAAAAAAGAAATCTACTTTACCAGCTGGTAGTGTTAAATAAGAATTGCACAAAGTTTGGTATATGTTCAAAAATATGTTTTTCTTTCTCTCATCCACATGGTGAAAACGAGATCGTAGAGTAATTATTTTTATTCCCTATATATTTTATTAAAAAACAGCTCTTTGATTTTTTTGATATAGTCCTTTTTTAAATAGCTTACTGAGCTATCATTCATGTGCTGCACAGGACACCCCCTTAAAGTGTATAATGCTTTTGGTATCTTCATAAAGCTGTGAGTCCATCACTCCAATCAAATGTATTCACTATGATCAATTTTATATTTCCATCATCCCCTCCCCCCAAAAAAACTTCAGTCCCCTTAGTCATCACCCTCCAATCCTCCTCCATCCTGTCCAGCCCTAGACAATCACTAACCTACTTTCTGTCTATACAGGCTTTCTTATTTTGTACACTTTATATAAGTGAAATCATACAATCTATACTCCTTGGTGACTGATTTCTTTCTTTAACGTGATGTTTTCAAGATTCATCCATTTCGTAGCATGTGTCGGTACATTCCATTTTATTGCTGAATAACACTCCATTTTGTGTCTAAACCACATTTTATTTGTCATTCTTCAGTTGATGGATAGTTCAGTTGTTTCTCCTTTTCTGTTATTAGGAATAATGCTACTGTGAACATTTACATACAAGTTCTTGAATGGACGTGTTTTCACTTCTCTTGGGTGAATGTCAATGGCTGGAATTACTGAATCATATCATAACTTTATGGAACCATCTCAGGAACTTCCAGATTGTTTTCCAAACTATCTGCAACATTTTCTATATCTACCAGCAGCATATGAGGGTTTCAGTTTCTCCATAGCCTCGCCAACACTTGTTATTACCTGTGTTTATTTTAATAGCTATCCTAGTGTGCGTGAAATGGTATTTTCATGTGGTTTTGATTTGCCTCTCCCAATGGCTCATGATGTTGAGCATTTCTGCATGTGCTTATTGATTATTTGAACATCTTATTTGGAGGAATGTCTACTCTGGTCATTTGTCCATTTTTAATAGGGTTGTTTGTCTCTTTTTGTTATAAATTGTAATAGTTCTCTCTACATATTCTAGATACAAGACCCTTACCAAATATGTGGATCCTCTTTTCCCCATTATTTTCCTATTTTTCCCCTCCTCCACATCCCCCACCTAACTTAGTAAAACAAATGAGCAAGCAAATAGCATAATACGCCTCAGAATGAAAAGGACTGTGAGAAAATTATTTTGCTTCTTTGATCCTGTGACCTCACCTTCTCAAAAATGTCTCATTGTTTATGAGTATGACATAATGAATATATGTCATAATGAATATGTGTCAATCACCTAGCACTTTGCTTTACCCAGAGTATGTACTCAATAAATAGTAGCTATTATCATCAGTTTTTTTTAAACCACACCTCTGGGGCATTCTTTTTAGAATAGCAGGTGAAGACACTTAAGTGGCGGAAACAGTGTAAAGAAAGCAGTGAGGATGACTGTGCTATAGAAATCATTACTATAGCTGTGTAGAGGGCACAAGTGGGCATAGTAACAGGTAAAGCTGGAAAAGTAAGATTGGGCTAGAAAAGAGGATACCCTAAACTCAGAGTACAGAGTTGGGATTTTTCACAAAAAGCCATGAAGGGTTTTTTCATCAAAGTCACTGAAGGGTTTTTATTTTTACTGTAAGAATTTTCAAACATCCTCAAAAGTGGAGCGCATCGTATAGTGAAGTTCATTATATACTCATCACCCAGATTCAGTAGGTACCAACATTTTCCACATGGATTCATCCACCCCATCTTTCTTTTGCTTTTTTTCTTTTTCTTTGCCAAAATATCTTAAAGCAATCCCAAGCTTTCATGTTACTTTTCCCTTCATACCTTGGTATACATCTATAAAATACATGACATTTCCTTATGTAATCAAAATGCCTTTATCATACCTAAAAAAAAATTTAACCAGTATTTCCTTGGCAGCGTCTATCTACTACCCAGTCCATAATCACATGTCCCCAATTGTCTCAAAAATGTCCCTTTACAATTGGTTTTTAAAATCAGGCTCTAAACACAGTCTACCCATTACGGTTGTTTTGTACGTTTCTCAAGTCTCTTTAATTTAGAAAAGTGCCCTCCCCTTTCCTTGCTTTTTATGTCATTGGCTAATTGTAGAAAACAGGTGATTTGTTTACATAGAATATTCCATATTCTGGATTTGTCTGCAGGCTTCTTTGAGGTGGAGATTTAACTGGTTTTTCTGTCCCCCCATATTTCATGTAAGTGCATGTTTGCTCTGGAGAGTTATGTAGACTCAGGCTCAAGTGTTTGGGCACAATCCCTTTGTGGGACTTTTTTGTGGACTTCCTATTGCATCATATCAGAAGGCACTCCAGATCTGGCTGTCTCACTTTGAGACTGGTCAATTGTTTCAGGGGGGTAAAACCCTGATCCCACCATGATAAAGTTCCCCATCACCTTCCAAATAACTTCAACCAACGGATGATTATTGCCTGAATCAATCTGTTCATTGAGAATTTAAAATAGTGGTGTTCCAATGCTAGCATTGTTTCCATGTTTATGGATTGAACTTCTGTAAAGAATTTTTCCTGAGTAAAACAGACAGCAGTACATCAATAGTAGGGGACTTATATACCCCACTTTCAACAATGGATAGATCATCCAGGTAGAAAATCAACAAGAAAACAATGGACTTAACTACATCTTAGACTAGATGGACCTAACAGACATAAACAGAACATTTAACCAACAGCAGCAAAATACACATTCTTTTCCAATACACATAGAAAATTCTCCATGATAGATAATATGTTAGGTCACAAAACAAGTCTGAATAAATCTGAGAAGACTGAAATATATAAAACATCGTTTCTTACCACAATGTTATGAAACTAGAAATCAATGACTAAAATCCCAGAAAATTCACAAATATATAGAGATTAAATGACATGCTCCTGAACAAATATATATGTAAATACATATAATATATATAAAATTATGTCATGATTATGACATGATATATTTACGATTCATGCATTGAAGATTAATTTTTTAATGAATTTCGCCCTCTACTTCACAGAGTACTAGCATAGAATAATACTAAGAGTATTCTAAGAATGTAGAATCAAATATTTAAATATTTTAAGAATCAATAAAATAATTTGCAATTAGACAGTTTTTGAAAAATCTTGCCCATCAGCGGACAACTATCAGCAAGAGATCAGACTCTGGTTAAAAAATGACTAACGTTAATCAATCTATATTTGACATTGCAGCAGACACAGTTGTAAAATGGCAAACGTCATCCCAGTTTTTAAACAGTCTGTCCAAGTAAGTGTTTGGGGAGGGATGTAGAGCAGTGGAAAGATAGGGGCAGAAAGCTTGATTATGACAGCTCACTTAAGAGATGTCTTGGCCTGGTTCATTTCCAAATTCTGGTATCTCTTTTGAAATGGTCATTACCAGGCTGTTTGCAGGTGGGGTAGTCCAAGGGGTCCTGTGGATGAAATGTCCAGTGCCAGAAATGCAAAGGGCTTATTTACCAAATAGCCAAAGCTGGACCATTGCTGAAGGTGCCAGGCCCATGGCATTATCTTTACATGGCTTCTCTTCTTAGCTAGGGTGACTGATGATTTAACCAGCCACAGCTTCCTCTCAACACTCTAAAATGTGGTTGTACATCTATTATTCTCACAGATTCTCCAGGGCTCCTGAGGCCAACATTTCAACTTCTGCTATCCAATGAGACCTATTAGTGAATTAATGGTAAGTGTTACTGCCATATGCCTGGAATGTATCTTCATATTTTTCCTATGTAAAATGTCTATTCAAATATATTCCTAATGATGCAGACATGATAGACCCTGCTATAGTCCTTCTAGGTACAGACAATTTCTTAGAGGTGATATTTTGTCAAAATGAATTCTGCCATTACAAATAACCAGTCCTAAGGATCTCTGAATATTTTCTCGAATTATTGTCCGTGTGGACAGAACAGATAACTATTTAAGTGATGTAGTGTCAAGAATAATAACAATTTCCATTGAATTTCTTCAGATCTAAGACACACATCAGTTATAAGAAGCACAATTATTTTATCCCCAAATATATCAGTGTATATTTCCTACAAACAAGGCCATTCTCTTACATAACTACAATAAAACCATGAAATCAGAAAATTAATATGAAAACATGACTGCCTTCTAATCTTCATACCTCATTCAAGTTTTGCCAAGTATCCTCCAAATGGACTTTATTGCAAAATGATCCAGTTCAGAACCATACACCTAATTATCATGTCACTTTAGTTTCCTTAGTTGGATATAGTTCTTCTTGACTTGAAAGTCATCACCTTGGCACCTGTGAAAATTACAGGCCAGGTAGTTTGTAGACTGTCTCTCAATTTGAGTCTGTCTGATGTTTCCTCATGATTAGATTCAGGATATGCATCTTTTATGAGACTCCCACAGAGATGGTAATCTTATTGCATTCCTTCAAATGGCACATAATTTAGATTTGTCTCGTTACTAAGGTTATCCACATTAATTACTTCAGTTAAGGTAGTGGATGACAGACCTCTAGGCTGGAAAGTTACTAATTTTTGCATTGTAATTAATTAGTATTTTGTGAGTATTACTCTGAGACTATGTAAATATGTGGTTCTTCATCAAACTTTTAATTTATTCATTTACTTTTATTAGTATGAACTAATATTAGCATATTCTTAAGGTTTCTTATTTTTTTCAATGAGTTACAATCTATACTATCATTATTTATTTTGATGCCCTAATTTTCTTATATTTGGCAAATGGGAGACCCTTCAAGCTGGCTCCTGTGTCCTTTTGAGATACTTCTTTTATTCTTTATGGATTTCCTGACTTTCTGGCACCCCAAGATGTTTCAGACGTTTTTTATACTTACATGCCCCAGCTTGGAATCAGCCATTTCTCCAAGGAGCACTGGTTCCTGTAAGTAGAAAACAGTATTTAGAAGCCAATTCTTGATGTTAGGGTGTGTTTGTAGCTATTGGGGTGTTGCTGGTCTTAGGCTCTCTCAGTAGGGCACATATGTAGGTATACCCACACACCCTTAAATTTATTTTTATATCCATCTCTGCATAACAAAAATCATAATTTTCACGGATATTTTTAGTTCTAATCCAACGCCACAGGGTTCATTCTAGTTCTCTCCCTTTCCGTATTTTAACTCCCTTCCATCACAGTGAGAAATCTGGCTTCCATTATCCTTAATATATTTATTTATTATATCAATTCCCCAGTGTATAATCGGTTTTCTAACTCCATTGCTAACTCCACCCCATCTGGGGATCTGACACCCCACGTCAGGGCATCCCTCCATGTGAACACCTTCCTTATCCCGCACAGGCTCTGACTCCCCACGCCTGGCCAGCGCTTCTCCCAACCCCAAATGGGTATCTTTCTCAGGTTTGTTGAGCTCCAAACACCTGCACTGTGCCCCTCATCCTTGCCTTCAGTGCATGGCTCACCTCTTCACACCAATGGGGCTCTAAAACCTCACAATAGGCCAACTTCTGCATGGACGCCCTCCTCCAATGCTTAGCCTCTGACAACTCGAGAAGGACCACTTTCAGGCCTGGATGCTCTCCTCACCCCATTCAGGTGATAAAATCCTTGTGAACCAGCTCTTCTACATAGAAGTCCTCTTGGTTTTGCTTGGCTCCCCATCCCTCTCCTGCCACAGCTGGCATGGGCCTCGCTTCACCCTCCTAGACAGCTTTAGGACCAGCACAGAGTATATGCATTCGTTAATAGCTCCCTCTTTTACTCTCAACAATGTCCTGGGTGAATGATAAACTATATGGTCAACCTATATATAAGTCAACCTGAAAAGCGTTTTTAGGAGTGTTAAAACATATGCCCAGAGGACAAATTTTTTCTCTTTTTCTTCCACTCCCAGTTATAGAGAATACTGACAGTTGACTTAACATTGCCATCATCTGCTTTATTCACAATAGTGAAAAAAATCAGACAGATCTAACTTACTCTATTGATTAAATATATCATGGTATGTATACATAGTGAAATATGATGAAGTTCTTAAAAAGAAATGAGGTAGCTCTATAATACTGACATTGAAAGATATATTGTTAAGTAGGAAAAGCAAGGTACAACACAGTACTACAGCATAATCTCATTTGTACGAAAGAAAAAATGTTTTGCCCACATATGTATGAGCAGAGACAGAGGCATGGAAGGACATATGCTGCTATATTAAGATGGGTGATTTTTGACGGGCTGCCATCAACTTGGCAACTTTTACTTTTGATCTTATACAATTCTGTATCGTTAAATCGTATACAAAAATCATAGATTCCTTCTTTGATCAGGAGAAAATGATAGTGATACTCTTTCAAAATAAGTCACTGTAGTTGACAAGGACTTAATGTGTGGGCGTCAGTATTCGTTCATCTCCCCAAAGCTCCTCCGTGTGACATAACCAGATCTTGGGGATGGCACAGGTGTGTGCTGCGACAGGAGAGGGGGGCGGGCAGAAGATAGAAGGAAAAGGGAGAAAGTCAATGACGTGGTTTTCCTCGAGCTGTTCTCAGGCTCTTTCATTTTTCCTTATAGTAAGAGATTTGCCTAGTCAGCTGGGTACCCTTACAGTAAATTTAAAACATAACTCTTAGCAAAAGGAAACTGTTGGCCCTTAAGGGAAGGACTTGGGTTCTAAGAAGTGGGAAAGCTTTGCCTGCTCAAAGGGATATTAGTATTTGAAGGACCTGGTTTTATATTTTAGTCCAAATTAATTTTACCCTAAAAATAATTAAACAGTATTGCTCTCATTGATAAGGCCTAACTGTGTCTTATAGTGATCTTTTAAAAGCACTTAAAATGGGGACATGTCTATTTCTACAGAGTAGCTATGTGCATAAAACGGGCTACGTGACTGGCAATCGCTCTCTTTCTGCCCCATTCTCTCCATTTCGATTTAAGACTACACTATTTTAAAGAATTACACACACACACACGCACACGCACACACACACACATATACACATGCACCCACATGCACACGCACGCATACACACATGCACACACATGCACACACATGCACACACATGCACACACATGCACACACACTACCTTATTCCAAAAAAGAGTTGCGGCAATAGAGCCTGTCTGGTCAAGTACACCTTTTTCAATTGGCCTTTCTCACACACATACGCACCTCCCTCCAGCCCATTTTTAATTAGTTCTTTTTAAATGAGTACTTTAAAGAGCATTCACAGTAATCGCGGAGGTCTGATTTTTTTGTCACACCATAATTTTTTCTCTGATTATAAAAATGAGTGATGTCCATTTTAGAAAATCTTGAAAATAGAGAAACATTTTGAAGAAGAAAATCACCTGTTAATCCCACCATTCATTAAATAGCACGGTTAACGTTTTTTGTATTCTGTTCCATTCATTTTTTTCTATGCCTTGTTTTCATTTGATTGTAGTGATACATTGCTTCATTTTGCCTTTTACATAGCATAGAAATCTTATAACATAGCATTTCCCATGTTTTTACAAAACTCTCCATAATTCTTAATGACAATATAGGATTCTGCCATATGCTGTACTGTAATTTACTTAATCTTTTTAGCTTTTCCCTATTATAAATCATGCTGTAATAAATATCTTCACATATAAAACTTTTTTTTTCCAATTTAGGTTATTTTCTTAGAACAACTTTCTAGAAGTTGGATGACGATGACAAACATTTTCAAGGTTCTTGATATATATTGAAAAATTGCTTTTCAGAAAGGTTATAGTACTTTATTTATCCAACAGTATTGCATGTCAGATGACATTTTATCATAATCCTGTAGTGACTTTAAAGATACATATTAACATAACATTATTATCTGGCTTATATAAACAATGTCTTAAACTTATATGGAGGACCTAATCTGCAGATAATAGAAGGCAATGCACAGAATGAAAATTATTACTTAATTTTTATTTGTCAAAATAGTGGCATTATTAAAACATAGCAGTATACCTTTATTATTGCTGGTATGTTACAAGTATAAAATCAATGAAAAGAAAAGTATGTATAGTTTTAGTATATTTGTAATAACCAAGATATGAAATTACTCATATCCATATCAGCAGTGAGGAGAAATTGTTCTTATTACTCTGGTTTCATAGTAGACATTTAAATAAATGAAATTTAGAGCTGATGACTTGACAAAACAAAAATATAGTTGAAATCAACCAACATTAAATATTTTATGCAACTGTTGTGTTTTGGAAGGGTTTTATATAAATTTAAATTTGGGGGATGCATTCTTCTCATGTTTTTATTACCTGCCTGCCTTTTGCTGGATTCACAAAACTTACCAGGGTATTAAGCAATTTTACTAAGTGTGGTCAACAAAATTACATTTGTAGAATAAGTTAAGAAAAATGTATACTAATGTTTCCTGTAGTTTCTTTATATGTGCTTGATCATAGGTTTACAAATGATTGAGCATAGGTTTACATTTTAAGTATTGGTAAAATAAAAATTTTAGTTGGGTAGTTTAAAATTTCAGTTCCACAATTTATGAAAATATGAAATAGAAATACCACTAATGTCACAGCCTTTCAGTATTCTCCAGAGAAGAATGGGTGGGGTAGAAGGGACAATGAGGAAATATCCATCCAGCCTGACTGTAAATTTACAAACTAAAAAAGTCTAGAATAATTTATTCTGTTTGAGTAAAATATTAATTCCATTCCATTAAAAATATCATTTTCAATATGATAGTCAGAGAATGTGAATTTTTTTGATAATAATAATTGGTATTTATGTAGCACTTATTATTCGATAGGCATTAAGTACTTCATAAATATTAATTCATTTAATCACCACAGCAACCTATGAGATAGGTGCCATTAATATGCATTTTACAGATGAAGATATGAAGGCATGGAGAGGTTATGTAACTTCATCAAGCTTACCAGCTAGTAAGTGATGCAGCTGGTACCCAAATCCAACCTGTTTGGCTCCAGCATCTGTTTTCCTAACCACTATTCTCTACTGTCTAATCTTATTGCTACTTATTATACAAATTTTGAATTATTAACTTACTGTTATCCTGATCTTAGAAACAACAAATCAAAACTCAGAGATGTTAGGCGAATTTTCCAAGGTACTGGAATTACAAATGTTAATTGAATCCCCTGAAAAAAATTCAAAGATCAAAAGTCCATCTACCTTTTTTAGAAGTCTGGTTCTCATAAAGGAAGGTAATTTTGTAATTCCTACAGGCTCTAAATGTCCCTCCTTTAATTAAGTTTTGTGATGGAAATTAATTATTTGACATCCTGGAGCATCTTCTGTGCTAATTTTAATAGTTATAGTGACATGATTCTATCTCAAATTGTATTAATTGACCAAAAGAAAAGATAAGGAGTTGAATGCATATTTTGTTGATAGAAAATCATGGAAAGGAGAGTTAATTGAAAACAGAAATCTCAAGTGGTCTCTCAAATCTAAAGGTCTCTCATTTCTAAAACTACCGGTGAATCCACAGGTAATTCTGTTGTTATCATAACTTTACATTGTACCAAGGATATTCTGGAGTGGGAAAAAAAAGTCAGCAAGGCGCAGAAATGAGAATTTAGGAGCAAAAAAAGCTGGGATTTGAGGGACAAAAGTCTAGAGATGGGGAAGCTATACAGATGTGAGCCCAAAAATCTGTGTACAAATTCCCTTCAAATCATTAGTCAATTCTTAAGATGCACATGCACAGGGAAAGATGTTAAGAAACTCAGTAGAAGAGCAGCACCTCAAGAGTTGGACAGAGATTGTAGCAGCGGCACAGTGTTGAGGAGATGCCGGTGGGTGGTTAGAGTTCAAGTCCCACAAAGTGGAGGGGTGTTGGTAAACGACCCAGGCTTTAGTTGTAAGATCTAGTAAGGACCATGAATTTAAAGCCTCCATAGGATTAAGGTGGTCCACGTGTATTTCATCTGCCCACTACAATTAGAAAATGTAACCCTCTTTGGAGAAAGCCGGTATCATACAGAGCCTCAACAATTTTTTCTTCCACACGGTCTGACATAATAAGAAATTATGAGGCACAGTATTTATGGACCAAATACCACAAAATAGGATTCACAGGTGATTCAGATATTGGAGGTATCAAACAGAGGCTTTAAATAATATGATTAAAATGTTCAAAAAAAATAGAAGAAAGCTAAAACAATGTCACCACAGCCTGGGAATCTACTTAAAGAGTGAAAGGAGAGGAATCAAATGAAAATTCTGGAACTAAAATGATTATAACTAAAATTAAGAATTCAATAGAGGGGTTGGATAGCAGCTTAGACACAGTAGAACAAATTCTACTGAATAGGCAACAGGTCAGTATAAAAAATATGTAGAGTAAAGCACAATGAGATAAAAAGAGACATGGGATACTCAAAAACGTCTAATATACATGTAATTGGACTTCCAGAAGGAGGAGAGGGGACATAAGCCATATTTAAAGAAATACTGGCTGAGAATTTTTTCAAACACTAATAAAAAAATAAGATTTTATACTTAAGAAGCCTTAGGAATCCCAAGAAGGATCTCTCTCTCTCTCTCTCTCTCTCTCACACACACAAACACAATTACATCACGCTCAAACTTCTAAAGACCAAAAAGAAAGAAAAATTGTAAAGCGTCAAGTGGATGAGAAAAGAAGACATAACACCTTCAAAGGAGCAACAATCAGACTCATGGCTAACTCAATAGAAATAGCGGGAACTGGAAAGCAAGGGGAAGACATTTTAAATGCTGGCAAAATAATCTTTTAAGCTAAAATGGAATTCTATACCCAGCAAAACTATCGTTTAAAAACTGTAGGTAAAATAGATGTTTGTATGTTAAGAAAAGCTGAGCGAATTTAGACCTGAATAGTAGACCTGAACTATAAGAAGTATTAAAGGAAATTTTCACTCTAAAGTACAATGACCCCAACTGGAGGTGTCAGATTTCAAGAGCAAATGAAGAGCACCAAAAAGGAGTGACTTTTGACCCACTTCTGCTCAAATAAATGCTCATTTCAATGAAATAATTTGGTTTAAAATATAAGTTCATATTAAATGAAATACAGACAAGAGGCGAGCTAGAATTTTGCAGCTTACACCATGCAGACACTGTCAGTTTAAATTTAACCAAAATAAGTAGGAAAATAGAAGGGTGGCTTTGGGAGTCAGGGGTCAAGGACAGCCGTTGGCATGTGGGAGTCAAAGGTTACAGTATCATGGTGTCACGGCAAGTGGACGTTAGGGGACATGGAGATGTGGAAGTCAGAAACCCTGGGCCATACATGGGCTGTAGCGGTCAGGGGTCAAGAGTCTGTGAGAGATGTAAGGGTCAGGGGTCATGGATGACAGTTGGGGTCTGATGGTTGTGTGGAAGGACAGAAGTTTGAGGTCACGACTCACCCGATGTAACAGCGGTTGAAACGAGTGCAGGGGACAGTTGGGAATCTTGGCTCCCAGGCCCCGCCCCCTTAGCCCCGCCCCGCCGCCTCCTTCGCCCCGCCCCTCACGCCAGGCCCCGCCCCGTCCGGCGCTGCGAACGCGGGGGCCGCGCCGCTGGAGCGGCGGGCGAGCGAGCGAGCGGCGCAGGGACCCCGCGGGCGGCTGGGGCTTCCTCGCCGCCCGCCTCCGCTCCCTCCCCTCGGGCTCTCGGGGCCGCGGGCCGGCGCCGCCTCCCGGGAAGATGGCGCTGCACTTCCAGGTCAGTGCGCTCTGCACCGCGGGTCCCCGCTGCGCCCCCCCCCCCGCCCGCGAACCGGGCGACACGCTGGGGTCTGGGGACCCAGGGCCGGAGACGGCGGCGGAGGCCGTGGGATCGCGGCCCCGCGCCCCGGGGACCCGGGCACTGGTCTGGGCTGCACACCGCGGGCCCGGGCCGGAGGGAGGGGCGGCCCGAGCCTGGGGGCGGCGGCTGGGGGCGCCGAGGCCGGGCTCGGAGTGCGCCCCTCAGCGGAGGTGGGGATGATGAGGGACAGGCACGAAGGGCGGCTTTGGGGGCGCCCAGGCGGGCGGGATCACGGCCGGCGGGACCAGCCTGTCGGCCGCGGCTCGGTGGGCAGCCAACACACAGTTGGGACGGAGCTCGTGAGGGGGCCCTGGGTCCGCCGTAGGAGCGGCGGGAGCGGTTGGACTTTAATTGGCCGGAGCCGGCCGGGCCCGTGTCTGTAGGGAGTTGCGAAGGCGGGCTCGGCGGCAGCCTCATTGGAGGAGGAAACCGGGGCAGGTCGCGCGCCAGGAGCGCGGAGATGCTGAGGATGCTCGGAGGAAGGCTCCTGTATCCTCCGGCTGCGCGAGCATGTAAATCCAGTTGTTCATTCAACAAACATTTATAGAGCCCCCCACTGTGTCTCAAGCACTGTGCAAAGTTCTGGGATAAAGGATTACATCATTTAACCATCCCTGCCCTCCCTGAATTCAAGATAATTACAGTACATGTGAAAAATGATATGATAGAACTAATCACAGGCTATCATAGGAACATTAAAAAGGGGCAGTCCACCAAGTGTGTGTGTGAGTGTTGGGGAGGAGTGAGACAGAGCTGCTGTGCTGCTCAGACGGATGTTTTGAGCTGCTTTGAGCTTCCATTCGTCCACTTATGTATTGTATTCCTACTTTCCTAGATACTGAAGATACAGCTCTAGCAAAATGTCCTATCTGCTGTCAGGGAACTTGCAATCTAATGAGTCTTGAAAGAATTGTAGGAGTTAGGCAGGTGAAGAGGAAGGAAAGGGTGTTGAGAGGCAAAAGGACAGTGAACCAGGGCAAAGAATTATGGAAGAACATGGCACACTCCATCCGGCTGGAGCATAAGGTTCATATGAGAGAAGGAAGTAGAGGAGGCTGTGGATGGCAGGAGATGACCTGGGAAGAGTAGGGAATTTCATGGTATGGGAACAATGTATCTAAGTGACACATTCTCTAGGACCCCCTGTGGTCACTCTCATTCTTCATTTATTGATTCTTCCAGAGGGTCTTGTCTTTTCCAGCCAGCCGCTCTCCTGGCTGCTTGGTAATTGAGGCTCCAGGATGTTATAGATTAGCAGGTGGTAAACCCCACACATTACTTTTTGACTCCTTTGCCATTTGAAGGGCCTCCAGGTCAAGATGATGTTCCTTATTATCACTTCCGTAAAAATGCCCTCTGGGAAATTTTCACTGGAAGGATCTCACAGGGAGGACTTAGGGATTGTAATTAGGTAATCAGATGTTCATGGACCCGATGTAAATCTTGAGGGTGAATTAAAAACGATGGTGGAAGTTTGTGGAACGTTTTCAGACTCGGAAAGATGAGGCATAATAGTAAATCACACAGTCTTAGAAGATTTCTTCATACTTTGGTAGAGTGTTGGAAAAATTAGCTGTTGATGCCCAAACTACCCATCTCAGTTTCCTGGTAATGTATTTTCACAGTAGCTGTGGACCTCTTAAAAGTAGAGTTGGACAAATCGAAAATCATAGTTGGAGGGGGGAGCATAAAAAAACTCCAAAACTTAGTTTGAATTCTTTTCAGCCTGTAGGTTCATATTGTAACCCAGTTAGTTTAAAGAACATTTATTAATAATAATAATAATTAATAATGATAATGATAACCAATACCTAACAGTTTGAATTTTTATATGCTCATTGTAGATTTTGGGTCCCCCTAATGTGAGAAGTTCACATACATGTATATATTTTATCCCTGAAGACAGAGTGTTAGAACAATTGTGACTTGCCTGAGGCTATAGGGTTAGAATAGACCCAATGACTCAAAATTCTATATTCTTTCATACCCATATCTTACTGTCTGTCACCTACCCAACAGAGTAGGTAGTCAAATATTGTGCCATTACAGTGATGAGTAAAGAAGTGGATTTGTATAAGGTGAGGATAGGGCACTGCTCCTCAGTCTTTTTCACATCATGACATACATACATTAAAAGGAAAAAAAAAAAGTAATTATGTAGCTCACTGACATAAACTGCCCATAGCCAAAAGCCTGGCTGCCAGGAGGGCAGGGGGATTCATACCTCTAACCCGTTTAAGGCACATGCATTCTGGTTAGGAAGCTGTGAGTTAGGGTACTCTGTCCCAAAGGAAGTAATAGATCTGGGTTATCTGAGAGGAGACAGTCCAGATTGGGGGTCAGGGGCAGAGTGAGGGGAGTTAGAGCTGGGAACAAGTAAGATGTAGGCACATGAGATGCAACAGAAGTACCTAGATCAGAATCAAAAGGTAATGTTAGGAAAAATTTCGGGAACTTAGTTGGTTGATCTTTTTTGCTCTCAGGATTTTCCAGAACTAGGGACTATAGATTTGATCTAGATGAGATTGTGAACTGTTTTATTTGAACACGATGAAACCATGATGAAAAAGGGTTTAGCAGTGATCATCCTGGCAGTGTGGACTTGAATGGGAGAAACTACAGACAGAAGACCAGTGTGGTGTTTTATGATTATCAATAACTAAGAGATTTACAGTTTCTTGTGGATCTACTATGTACCAGGCACTAGATTAAATTTCTCTCATTTTTTTTTGGTATCTTAATCTTAACAATTATTTTGGAAGGTGGGTGTTATTTCAAAATAATATTTTTCCGTTTCAAAAGTGAGATATAGAAAGGTTAAATGATTTGCTTGAGGTCACTTCATAAGTAAGTGGCAAATTCCAAAACTTCCACTCTTATTCCCATAGAAGCCCATGAAGAATCCAGGGCACTGGAGGCCACTGTTAGAAAATCCTCTGCTGTCTGTGAACATCATGTAGAGGTGTGGAGTCTGAGTCGTTACTTAAAAAGAATTGGTAGGACTCTATGACAAATTAGGAGTACACCTGGAATCAGCCAGACTGAGAGGTTTGAGGGCCCAGTTCACCAAACTGCCCTCACTTCTGATGCCCCCTGCATGTTTGGAGTTTCCCAGAACCGCCCTCAAGTCTGATAGTTTGTCAGCAGGACTCAGAATTCACTGAATGCTATCATACTGTGGATTGCAGTTTATCACCAGGAAAGTACACAGATTAAATCTGATTAGAATAAAAGATGCATAGGGCAGAAGGGAGGGTTCCAAAACTAAACTTTCATTGTCCTTTTGCTTGCCCAGGGTATATGTGTGACAGAACGCACTGAGTATTTAGCAAACCAGGGATGCTCACACAAGCTTTGAGTTCTGGAGTTTTTATTGGGTTTCATTATGTAGTCGTGACTGATTGCCCACGTGATTGAGCTCAGTCTTTAGTCTGCTGGTACCATACGATCCGAAGTCCCCACACTGAACAAAAACAATCAGGTATGACACAGATTATCTCCCAGAATCTGAGGGCAAAGGCCAGACTTTTCTCCCAGAAGGGCCAAACTCTTCGTTAGATGGGAGGGACTAGGGAGAAGGAAGAGCCAAAGACAACATCAAGATTGTCAAATCTGCATTCTGGTCCAGACCTCTGCACCCACTGAAAGAAAACAAAGGGACACTTGAGGTGGAAGTCTGTGGGAAATATATTCGATTCAGTTTCTGACATTTTGGGGTTGTCTTCAGCATCTTTCTGGATGTCCAAGGGGGGAAATTTGTAGATAAATATAAAGATGGTGAGCAGACAGGGCTGAAAGTATGCACTAGGATGTCATCTGCAGATAGATATCTGAAGTAAAGGGTGGCAAGGTTACAGAGCAGTGAGAAGACTGCACGTACTTGGGGCCTAAGACTTGTGTTTGGTTTGGAATTGACCGTGTATTCTGTGCTTGATCTTGGGCACCTTGTGTATATATATGGCTGAGCTCTCAGCCTCAGTTTGTCTGTAAAATGGGTATGCAAAAAATACATACTTTGCAGGAGTCTGCTTTCCAGGATTGGTTTCAAAAGTAAAAGGTAGAACTACTTTTGTAAACCATAAAGCACTGAAACAAATTCTGTTCAATGCATTGTAGAAGGAAGAGTTCCAGAAGGCCCAGTGAGCCTTCAGGTATGCTCGGGAAAAGGTAGTAAAGGGAGGAAGAAACAAAGAACAAAGAATTTGTGGGACATGAGTAAACTTCGAGATAAAGCCATTTTTTACTAGTGGTAATCAAGAAGCTTAATTCCAGGAGGCAGGAAAGATACAGGGAAGTAATTGAAAAGGGTTTTAAATTGAATTGAGGTGGGCTTTTTATGGTTCATTGATTTATTATTAGGGGACATTTTTCCTCTAGAACCAAAGCTTTCATTTTTTTTTTAGCTTTATTCAAGTATAATTGACAAATAATAAGCTGCTCATATTTAAACTGTGCAGTTGGATGAGTTTTGACCTGTATATACCTGTGAAACCATCGCTGAAATCAAGATAATGAACATATCCATCACCCCCAGAAGTTTCCTTATGCCCCTTTGGAATCTCTCCTTGCTGCTCCCCCATCCTGTTCCCCTTCCTCTCCTCCCTCTCCAGCCAGAAACCACTCATCTGTTTCCTGTCACCAGAGAACCATCCAGTATTCGCTCTTTCTGTCTGGTTTCTTTACTCAGCATTTCCCTGTTGAAAGATCCATGTGTGGGAATCACTGTATAGAAAGAAGTCAAGTCATATATGGGTTAATTGTATGTCAAGTGCAAAGGCCAGAAATTAGTCCAGAATAATCTAGAAAGTCTTCATTTAGACTAGGCAGGCTTATGTCATTGACTCCTAGGCTGTGGAAGTTGGGTGCTATCTGTTTATATTATTAGATGGTTGCTTCACGAGAGTTTGATGATGTCCAGCTCTACCTGTCCTACCTATTAGTTATTGATATGGGCTCCTTGATATTAAGCCTTGCAGAAGCTTTAATAACTCAAAGGTGATTTGTCAGCAGATTGAGAAGGGAGCCACCTCTCTGGGCATTCTGACATTAATGGTGTTCTCTGCCATCAGTGTATAAAACTAAGATGCAAATTTATCAGTTCACTGAAAAATAAAGTCCCTCTTTACAGAGAGGTCTTTTGGAGAATCAGACGGTAATCAGAAGATAGCCAGGTCAGTCAGCAGTCACCACACTGTGAGTTTAACTGTTTTAACTGTTTAGTTAATGCTTTTCCACCAGGGTAAGGGGATCTGTGTCCGTATCTTTTCCTCGAAAAAGATTTAGTATGCCAGCCATATGTTGAATTGTAATAAATATGGTGAAAGAATAACTCGATTCCCTCCCCACTTCATTTTAATCTTTCTGAAAGAAAGTTCAAACCTTTCCCTTTTTATCTTGTACTGCTTTTCCGGTGTTAATAATTTGAAACACCTTTGAGGGCAAAAAAGAAGTAATTGGAAACACTTTAGACTTCAACAAATGCTATTTAAATATACTCTAGACTTGTTCTATGTTGAGGATCTCTAAATCAGGCTAACAAAACAGACAAAATAATTTCCAGAACTTTTCTAGAACCTTTCTAAATAGATTTATTCAAGTACCGTTGATCGATGAATGTTATTTTTCGCATTCATTTCCTAGGCCTTTTGTAACAAATGACCACAAATTGGGTGGGTTAAAATGACAGAAAATTTGTCCTCTTATAGTGATGGAGGCCAGAAACTAATGTGCCACCAGGGTGGTTCCTTCTGGTGGCCTTGGGGGAGAAACTGGTTCATGCCTTTCTCCTAGTTTCTGAACTAGGAAAAGATATGGAAATTCATACATATTCATGAACCATAAATTATCTATGTATTTTAATATTGTGATTAGTATGTAGTAGTACTCTGAGGACTTGTCGGGCCAATTGGGGCAGAGGGGGAATGTTTAAAACTGGATTGGGAAGTGGAAAAGGCCAAAGAGGGGCTAAGAAGGAGAGAAAAGTGAAAAGAATAAAGAGAGCTAGAGGAGGTCTCGTTTCAGTCTTTCTTGTATATTCCTATTAGGCATTTGAGAGAATGTTTGGACTAGTGTAGCTGTAAGGCTGCCACATAAACATTCATGCCAGAAAGGAAAGAAAATAGCATTTCTTTAGGAATATTACCTTCACATGCCCACCTGCCATTGAAATCTGTGCCTTTTGTCTTTCCTTCTCTTTTCTTTTCTTTTCTTTTCTTTTCTTTTCTTTTTTCTTTTCTTTTCTTTTCTTTTCCTTTCCTTTCCTTTCCTTTCCTTTCCTTTCCTTTCCTTTCCTTTCCTTTCCTTTCCTTTCCTTTCCTTTCCTTTCCTTTCCTTTCCTTTCCTTTCCTTTCCTTTCCTTTCCTTTTCCTCTTTCCTTTCCTTCTCTTTTCTTTTTCTTTTCTTTTCTTTTCTTTTCTTTTTTTTTTGCACTCCAAAGACTAATTCTCTAATTGAGGTTCAAAAGGTTCCAAGTGAAGTAGTTTGTTTTGGTAAGGTGCTTGAAAAAAAAATTCTTTTAGGCTGAGAGTAATGTTGAACTCATTTTAAACTTTTTTTTTTTCCAGATTGTATCCATGTGTCCTATATCTTCCGTGGAGATTATATTTATAAACAGAAGGAAGTCTTTGTACCCATAAAGTAGCAGTCTGCAACATGATCACTAGTTATTACCAGGCTAGCAATAACATGGGTCAAGTCATAGTTCCTAAAAATCGTGACATAATTTGCCTACAGTACTATGAGTCATTAGCTCAGAAGTCTCAAGTCAGCATATATTTATACTTATCTTTTTTTTTTTAATGGATGGAACCATTGCAGTTCTTATAGTTTGAAAAAGAATGCAAATTAGTGTAGTATCTGCAGCTTGTGCCCGATAGCCTTCCCACGTATCTTTTTAGCTCTGGTGTCTCCTCCTTGCTGTCTATTTATCAGTCACATTGACTTTTGAATGCCTTGAAATGATTAAGCTCTGTTCTGGGCTCTGGTCAATGCTGTTTCTTTGCCTGGATCTCTGTCTAGTCTTTCTTTATCTGGCTTACCTTTTGGATCAGCCTAAATGTTCTTCCTTCTGGCAGGCCTCTGCTTGGATTAGGCAAGTCCTCCTCTTTTTATACTCTTACTTTTCCATCCAAGAACTACCAATTTAAAGTGAAATAATTTGGAGGTAGGAGGTATGCCTGTTTTGTTCACCATTATGACCCCAAGTAAGTAGTGGTAGCTCAATAAGCATTTATTGAATGGAGGAAGGCAGGCATGCTCTTTGCATCCCTTGTGTCCTGTGATTAATACACTTATTTTTTTACCGCTCAAGTAAAAAAATGTTTATATTTTTTTTTCTTCTCAAGAGTTTGGCTGAATTGGAAGTATTATGTACTCATCTCTACATAGGGACTGATCTTACGCAAAGAATAGAGGCAGAGAAAGCACTCCTGGAACTTATTGACAGCCCAGAATGTCTCAGCAAGTGTCAACTTTTATTAGAACAAGGAACAGTAAGTATTTGATCACAGCGCTCAACCATGAAAGATCAGTAGATATATGTCATTGTTGATGAACTCCTCCTGTAGGTTAGCCATGATGACTGATAGGTATTACCGCGTGTCTTTTTACTGTAGTTTATTTCACTGTCAAAGAGATGAATCAGAGGGAGAATTGGAAGGCCTGGAAAGCAAACTTAGGGAAGAGCCTGGGAGGTAGAAATAGGCATGAATCGAAATAGCTTCTTGATTCCTCTCGGCCCCTTGTTATGTATCATATGGGTGGGCAAAATTTATATTTTGGGAAAGTTGACTGACAGCTTTAAAGAAACACTAAGGTGGGAGAGGCAGATTTATGGAACGATTGAGAGGAATGCTGGCTGCCTGGTGCCTGCGTCCCTTCTAGAGTTTCATAGCCAGTCATTCAGCAGTTATTTAGCAAATACTTCAGTGTAAAACAGGTTACTGTACTACCTACTTGCTTAATGCAGGTGCGTTAAAGTAACTCATCCTTTAGTTGGGGAGGCGCAGGTGTACAAATAAAGAGCTCTGAAATGATACGGTAAGCAATACAATAATAGACTATATGGTCTAGAGCAGAGGTCGGAACACTTTTTGCCAGATTGTAGATATTTTAGACTTTGAGGGCCAAGAGGCAAAATCAAGGATATTTTAGTTTGTAAATACGTCTCTAAGACGAAAAAAACACAAATTTCCCCTAAGTTTATTAGTGAAATTTAAAATATAAAAATTGAGTATAGCTTTTTTTTTTTTTTTTTTAACACAGGTCTACTAATGAAAATGGAGTTATTTTTTCGGGGATAACATTTTGCTTAAGTGGGGTTCATAGTTAGTATTTCCTATCATCAACATTGATTGCAAATGTACATATGTTAATACTGATATGTAATAAGATTTTACATATTTCATCTTGGAAAATATCTTTTCACGTAGATAGGTATTGCTAAATATTGCTGTCAGTCCATGAGCATATGATTTTAATTAAGCATATTCATCACTTAGAGGGCATTTATAGAATTGTTAAAACTTCTCTTGCTACTCGCCTTTTAGAATGTCAGTACACTGCAGATTAATCACTTCCAATTGAAGGTTGGGAGGAAGCTCTTCAAGTGCTCAGTTAAATGGATGTTAAAATATGGAAATTTCCTTTGCACTTGCATCAAGGTCTGAAAAATGCTGTTGGAACTATGGTTTGAGCCCAGAAAATATACTCAGGAAAAGAGATCTTATTCTTCGTTTTAACTTCTATTAGTGAGGAAGTGTATAAAGCAGCTTGATAGTACTCGTGATTCAAACAGTGTCAGTTACTGAAATGACTTTACTGCATAGTAAGTTTTCTCTGATGAGTACTAAGCACTGTTTGCCTGTTAGGCAATTTGATATCTTTAGGTTGAATTCATTAAGAGACATACATTATCAAGTTTGTAGCAAAAGCTGATTTCGAAAAGCCATTTAGTATTCAACAGTAGTGGTTTGGAATGCTTCTTCTCATTCCAAAAAATTTCATTGTCAGCCCTGAGCTAAAAAAAAAATTGCGGTGAAACTTTACCCCTGCCAAGCTATTGATAGTGTGGTAGGGCAGGTCAGGATTTTTTGCTTCTGTTTCTGACAGAAATTTCCAGAACTGAAGATGAGTTTATGAAAGTGAGTTCAAGTCCACAGTTACCATCACTGATCCATTATCACTGATAGATTCAAATATATACTACAGCCCCTTTTCTGATCGATATATTTTTACCACCAGGTGTGACACATCTTAGCAGATACTTCTTTAGGTTGTACAGAATTAATGTTTTCTCAACGTCTTTAAAAATTTTCTGGTCTTTAGTGTCACCCAGACTTTTCAAAGATGGTAATTCTTTAGTCACTGCAAACTTTACCATTGATTTCTGGAATAAACATATAGTTAATATCGGCTACACTACGAGCAGTATTAGTAATATCTGTCAGCTCATCAGGAACGAAGGAGAACCGCAAATCACTTGCCTTGTGTGCGGTCCACTTTGGATGTTGCTCAGACGTCTCCAGCTGTTCGAACAGTGTTCTCATGGAAAGGCTAATCTGAGGTTTATTTTCTCGGCACGTATTATATAATATTACTTCAGCTCCTGCAATAAAATAATGGTGATTTAATTAACCCTCCCTTGGTAAGTGGCTCTCCTTGCTTGGCTAACGAAATGAGCCACTTCAAAAAGGAACTTTGGTCGCAGCTTATTTTATTTTTTCTTTTTTGAAGAAAGTCTGCTGTGATGAGATATTCTGTTTTCAGTTTTCGACTTTTTCTGACTGTTGATTTCCTGGGAACTAGGACTATTGGTATAAGTGTTTAGTCCGATATTGTTGACATATAGCATATTCTTTTAGTATAGCTGTAGTGCCATTGCATAAAAAGCACAGTGCTTTACTAATTCAGTAATAAAATAATCCACACTCCACTGTACCTTAAAAGTTAGACTTTGAAGTCCACTTTCATCTTGTTTTGACATAATGGATATGCACTGGTAATAATAAAAGGCACATATCATATCATGGTGATATCTATGGCCCTGTGGAGTTATAACCACATCACTGCAATTTATAGCATACTGAGCAAGTGGTAGGAGGCCACACACAGCCTGTGCTAACTACTACACACTGCTGTTACAATACAGAAGCGACCATGGACAATATGTAGATGATTAAGTATGACTGTGTCCCAGTAAACTTTATTTATGGACACTGAAATTTGGATTTCATATATTTTTTTTACATGTCACAAACTATTATTTTGATCCCCTCCCGCCCCGAAATGTTTAAAATAGTTAACATCATTCACAGCTCATGGGCCTTGCAAAAACTGGCAGGATTTGGTCCACAGGCCTTAGTTTGGTGACTTCTGGTCCAGTGGGAAAAAAGAAAGGACTATCTTTACAAGAAGTTGCTAGGCGAATCGTGAATAACTGAACTGAATTTTTAAGGATGAATCTGCTGTTACGACAGCTGGTGGCCAGAGGGAACACAGATCTGAAGGAGTGGGGAGGTCGAGGTGGGAAAGACGTCGCAAGGAACTGAGAGAAGGCTCTTTTGGTTGGAGGATGGTGATGAGTGGAACCGGATGAATCAGGGGCCAGAACGTGCAGGACCATGTAGACGTGATAAGAATATTTTATGTGAACTTATTCATGATCATTTATGTCTCCAGATTGCTTGCCTTAAGAGGCCGCTTACACCTTCCTCAACGACCAAACTCTCTGGAGGGAGGGGAGTGTGTGTGTGTGTGTGTGTGTGTGTGTGTGTGTGTGTGTGTGTGAGGAGGGGTAGAGAGAGAGAGAGATATCCATTGTATATCTGCCAGTTTGGCAAACAAGAAAAATTCCCATTATTGCTTAGGAAAAGTCCCTGTCATACTGTTTTGGTTACTCTAATTTCATTTGTGATGATAATAAATAAAATGTATTATTCTTTACAGACATCCTATGCTCAGCTCCTCGCAGCAACATGCCTTTCAAAACTTGTTAGCCGAGTCAGTCCTTTGCCAGTTGAACAGAGGATAGATATCAGTAAGTGGTTCATTATGCTTTTTATCAACTTGTCTTTTAAAAATAAATTTTCCTTTTAAATATGCTAAACTGTTAAAGGCATGCAAATTATTTGAGTGTCATTTTTTAAAGATGAGTAGTCATGTCTCTCTTACCTATCTAGTGATGAACAGTGATCGTTACACAAAAACGTGTGATCAAGAAAGCATTTGTCTAAATGAAGAATAAATAATAACTAGTATTTTGTGTGCACCGTTTACTAAGATTTGCACTGTCTCATTTTATCCGCCAGACTTATAAGGTGGACACTGTTGTTAGGCTCATGTTATAAATGAGGAAATTAGATTTGATAGCCTCTGAATGGCAGAACAAAAGTAAAATATCCAGTACTTCTCAGGATGCTGTATCAAAATTATTTGAGATGCATCTAAAATCAAACGCAGATTCCTGCTTATTAGGAAGTTAATGTGGACATGGATGAATAGTCCTTGAGACTTTGTTGGAAAACTGATTCTATAAAGTAGCAGTGTCTTCTTCAGAAGTAATATATTTTAAGATTGTGTGTGTGTGCGTTTTTCATATGGACAAAGATCTAATAATTGAGGTATGGGGTTTTTTGGTTATCTTTTTTCGTATTAGAAATTGTTGACTCATTTCTGTTTTCCAGTTCTCAAGGGTCATATGACTCATATTCGAGGATCATAAAAATTGAAACATGATGGATCTTTCAGCTCAGTTTTTGAATGGTCAGATCACAGAATGACATGTGTTATTTGCCTCATGTATTAGGCTGATCTTTCTCCAAGCACCCAGAGTCAGAGGCACCGCAGAAAAGCTAGAGGAAGCCCTACCCGTGCATTATGGACTTGTGTGCTTAAGAAAACAAAAAGAGAAATTTACAGTTTTAAAAACAAGGATTCAAACACTATAAACCTAAGTCATAAAAAACACTGTAATTTTGCTTATTTGACTGGCTTTTATACACACACATACACACACATTTTAGATAGATTTTATTTTTCTAGAGCAGTTTTAGGTTCATAGCAAATAGAGTTCCCATATATAGATAGCTTCCCGCGTTACTAGCATTCTGCACCACGGCGGTACGGCTGTTACAATTGATAAACCCACATTAATGCATCATTATCACCCGAAGTCCCTGGTTTACATGAGGGTTCACTCTTGGTATTGTGCATTCTGTGGGTTTGAATAAATATGTAATATCATATATTCCCCTTTACAATATTGTACAGAATAGTTTCACTGCCCTAAAAATCCTGTGTTCTACCTACTCATCCCTTCCTGCCCTCTAACCCTGGAAGTCAGTGATCTTTTGACTGTTTTCACAGTTTTTCCTGTTTCGGAATGTCATGTAGTTGGAATGGTACGGTGTGTTGCCTTTTTAGACTGGCTTCTTTTACTTAGTACTGTGCATTCAAGTTAAGATTCCCTCACGTCTTTTCATGGCTTGATAGCTCGTTTTATTTTAGCACTGAGTGATATGCCATTGTCTAAATATAGCACAGTTTATCCGCTCACCTACGGAAGAACATCTTGATTGCTTCCAAGTTTAGCCAATTATGAATAAAGCTGCAATAAAGCAGACTTTTGTGTGGACATAAGTTTTCGACTCATTTGGGTAAACTCCAAGGAGAGTGATTGATGGATCATATGGTGAGAATATATTTAGGTTCTAAGAAGTTGCCAAACTGTCTTCCAGTGTGGCTGTACCATGTCACTTTCTCTTAAGCGATGAATATGAGTTCCTGTTGCACCCCATCCTTGTCAACATTTGGTGTTTTTAGTGTTTTGGATTTTGGCCATTTTAATAGGACTGTGGTAGTAGGTCGGATCTTATATGTCACTTCCCTAGTGACATGATGTTGAACATCTTGTCACATGCTTATTTGTCATTTGTCTGGTGAGATGTCTGCATAGGTCTTTTGCCTCTTTTTTAAAATCAGGTTGTTAATTTTCTTATTGTTGAGTTTTGAGTTTTTTGGTATATTTTAGATAACAGTTCTTTATCAGATAAGTCTTCTGCAAAGATTTTCTCCCAGTCCGTGGCTTGTCTTCTCATTCTGTTGACATTGTCTCTTGAAGAGCAGAAGTGATTAGTTTTAATGAAGCCCAGCATATCAATTATTTCTTTCATGGATCATTCCTCTGTTGTATATAAAAAGTCTTCACCAAACCCAAGGTCATCTAGGTTTTTTCCCTTATGTTATATGCTAGGAGTTTTTATACTTTTGCATTTTACTTTTAGATCTGTGATAACCTTTTTATTTAATTTTTGTGAGAGTGTAAGGCCTGTGTCTAGATTCATTTTTTTTGCATGTGAATGTCCCTTTGTTCTGGCATTATTTGTTAAAAAGACTGTCTTTGCCCTGTTTTATTGCCTTTGCTCCTTTGTAAATATCAATTGATCCCATTTATGTGATTGTATTTCTGGGCCCTCTGTTAATCGATCTGTTCTTTCGCCGATACCACATAGTTTTGATTACTGTAGCTTTCTAACAAGTCTTGAAGTTGGGTAATGTCAGACTTCCAACTTTGTTCCTCTCCATCCATGTTGTTTCGGCTATTCTGGGTCTTTTGCCTCTCTAAATAAACTTTAGAATCGGTTTGTCAGTATCCATAAAATAACTTGCTTGGATTTAATTGCAATTTCACTGAATCTATAGATCAATTTGGGAAGAACTGATATCCTGACAATATTGAAACTTCTGTCTACGAACACGTACTATTTCTTCATTTATTCAGTTCTTTGATTTCATTCATTAGCTGTAGTTTTTTTGTAGATGTTCTTTATCAAGATGAGAACATTTCCTTCTATTTCTAGTTTGTCGAGAGTTTTTATCATGAATGGCTGATGGACTTTTTCTGCGCTATTGATATAATCGTGACATTTTTTTCTTTAGCCTCTTGATTTTCAAATGTTTAATGCATCCTCATGTTTCAAATGCATACTCATTTGATGCATTTTATGATACTTCTCTCCAAGACATTTTAGTGTGAGCATACTTGCAGCCAGGTAAGGTATTTGTGGGGAAACACTTTTAATTTCTAACATGCTTCATAAGTGCTAAATTTTGTTGTTATTGTCATACGGGCATTTGACACTCAAAGAACCTTTAGAACATAGCTTTCCAACTTCCTCTCAACTTTTGAGAGTCTTCCAGCTGCTTTATTTCATTATCCCACGTGTCTTTCTAAACATTTCATTTTCTTGCTATGGCTTTCCACTTGGACTGTTGATGATGAGATTATAGTTCTCTTCTTGATCATTACCATTGATGCTTACTAAACTGGAACAACATTTAAATTTAAGTCATGTAAAAAGCATAACATAAGACTATTTTATGTAAAACATTTAGATAAAATAACAGAAAGATCGTCTATTAATAAATTTTTTTCTGCCTTAGAAAATAAACTTAATAGCCCATATTTTTGCTCGGGCAGTGTGGGAAGGTGTGCTGGTTGGTACCTAGCTTAAATGTGAAGCCTGACTCAGTCTCCCATTCACTGTTTTATTATTTCAAGATCATCCTTCTCGTGGTTACTGCCACCCACCTATGGACTCCTCATAGGCCCTCCAGGTTAAAAAATTTCAAGGTATTAAAAGTAAAAACAATTGAAGTAAATAAACAGATTTTGTTTTATATTCAGGAAGCAGTGTCATCTTTTTCAGTTTAGTTATTAAAATAAAAAATTACACATAATGAAGCTTAAGAGAACCACATTACTATAATCCATAGGAGAAACCTCTTTCAGATTTATCTTAATGCTAAGAAAATCTGTACTTTTAAAAATATATGTATTTTATCTTATTTTTATTTCTATAACTATAATTTTAATGTTAATAAAAAAGTTGAAATATGCTAGTTGTGAAAACTATTTTTTAATGTGAAGACTCTCACTGAAGGCGTCAAGAACAATTATTGACAGTGTTCTTGGATTTGGGGCTTTTTTCCATTAAAGCTATTTTTAGTTAAATATTCAGGTACTTAACTTTTCTTCACTCTTTTCCCAAATGGCATGCTGCCCTTTGGGGACAAAGTAGAAATGGAATCTTTCCCTTTTTAAAAAATATTTTCTTGTATTTTTCTGGTAGACTTTGTGTCATAATTGTTACTGACCTCAATTACTTAGACCACTAGCTCATAGTTGAATTGGCTACCCACTTTTAATGATTTTGGTATATTTACCACTACTCTATTTGTACTTTCTTTTGCTTATATACTTATTTTTATCATACCGTACTATTTGTACTTTTAATGCCACTTAAACAGGATAGTGTATAGTTAGTTTTGCTATAACATGACACATGCATTCCTAAAAGTGACTGTCCTATTCAATACTATGTGTAACACTACAACACTTACAAGAGAAATAGGATTATGGAAATAAAATTCAAACACTGTCAGTGACACATTAAAAAAAAATTAACGAAAGGCGTAGTAGTTTTATACATGTTAAATGGTGAAGAAATTCATAAATAGTAGAATAAACATGGCTTTTTATCTTGAAGAAGACCTGAAGTTGGCTTGTGGAAGTGGCTTTGGAAGCCTTGCAGCCTGTGAGTTATTATTATGCAGAGGTGGAAGGAAGGTGATCTGAAATAGGGTGGGAAATTGTCACAGCAGATAGGGATGGGTGAGGCTGATGATAACAGGGTGAATGAGGCAGCTTGTAGATTTCTGAGGTGTATGTATTTCATGTAGGACTGGGTTCACTCGGCCAAGTTAAAGTTTTTTGTATTCACTTAGCATTTTTTTTCTACACAAAATCATACAAAAACAAAAGTGACATTCGCAAGATGCACAGATTTTCCCCTAATATGTCATTCGAATTGGAACAAATTTGCTTTTTCAAGTAAGTCTTATAGCAGATCTCATATAAATAAGTACATATCTTACAGAAAGAGATTGACTTTGTGTCCAAGAACGTATCATCACCACCTGTTGCCCTTCCATGATTCACGTGATGTTACTGGAACGTTCAGCTGGTCACAGACTGTTTTCTTACAGGGAACTACATTCTTAATTATGTGGCGTCGCAACTCAAGCTGGCTCCCTTCGTCATCCAGGCTCTGATTCAAGTCATTGCTAAAATCACTAAATTGGGGTGGTTTGAGGTTCAGAAAGACCAGTTTGTCTTCAGAGAAATTATTGCTGATGTGAAGAAGTTTCTTCAGGTAAGTAGGCGTCATTACGTCACTGGAACATTACTTGGTTGTTGGTTTGTTTTTTTTTTGCTTTAGAAACTGCTTTTCTTAAAAGCCAATGATTTGCTTTGTTTTGTGGTTCCCAGAACCATATTAGTTATTTATTATTTAGCCCCTGGGTCCTTGATTTATTTATTTGTTTGTTTATTTATTTATTTATTTATTGCCAGTGATGAGGATCATGCCATTATATAACTTCCAGACCAGAAGAATGCATAGTATGTTTCCTAATTTCAAAAATACGTGTTCTGACATTTCTAACATAGCTGTCTGTATGTGCAAAACATGTATATAATGTTTTCATGTATTATCCAAAGCTCATTACATCTCTGTGCATTTCATTTTGTAAATGAGAAAACCGGCATAAAAAGTTAAGTAATTTGCATGAGGTTGCACAGTAACCTAGTAAAGGGTAGAGCTCGCACTTCAAGTTTTCTAACCTATGATATATATAATATATGTTTAATTTTTACGTTATAGCTCATTGACTTTTTTAGTCTCAAGAATGTTTGAACCTGCGGTTATAGCATATGCACATTTAACTTACACAAATTCAGGTATTTGGGCTGCAAAAAACAAACAAACAAACAAACAAACAAACAAGAGGACACTAATTTAAATCGTGCCAATGAAACTGGTTGCCATTCCACATGGTGATGTATGTCCTGGGATGACGTATGGGAAACCCAAGTCTGCTGTTACCTGTTCCTGTATGCCCCTTAGGATGACCACTGTGCTCTGCTCAGTGTGATCCAGATGTTAAAAGATACATACTCTTTCATACAAACATTATCTCTTTTTGCAGGAAAGCACTATAGCAGTAATCTGTTAAAATTCTCAAAGACAAACTGGCAGTTTGCATTAATTGAGAGAGAGTGCAGTCTCAGTTTATCGGCAGTTAGGGGCGATTGAGTCTTCCTGAGATTTTCTTTTTCATATAGTAACTTTAAAATTTAATTCCTGTGTAAGATGTAATTTATTCATATAGTGCAATGCTGGAAACCTCAGGAAATAAATTACTAGACTGTGCTGCTTCTCTTTTATTCGTGTTGTTAAAACCATGGTTAACAAATGTGACAGGTTCTCAAATATCGTTGCTTTGTGATAATAATGTTGATGAGATGCTATAACTTGTTTATATCAATGAGCAAGCACATGGTATAATGGGTTTGGGTATAAGTCATTTCCCTTAAAGGTGCAGAGCCTATTGAGGTCGTTAAGTAAGGACTTATTGTATTTGATCATCTAAAAAGTCACAGGCATAAGTGTTTTCAGCTCTGAGATCTACCCTGAGGCAGAGGGGTAGTTTATTCAGAGTTTCGAGTTTGGCTAACCCGAAGCACCCTTCCGTCATTGACTAAGATTGCACACAGCTCATCAGGAATCCTTAGCATAGACAAGAATAGGCTTTGAAATTCTTAAAAAATCAAGGTCTAAAACTCAGTGGAATGAAATCTTTCTTGTTGGCTACCATTTTTCAAGCTCCCTCTTCAGTGGCTGGTAAGTCGAGCTTCAGTTGGGCTTTCGTGTGCTTTTGTCAGTTTTGGAAGCCTAGAAGAAACAGAAAATGTTTTATATTCAGAGTTGATCATAGTATCACAAAACAAGCACTTGCCCTCTGGGTATACGACTCGACCTAACCTTTATTCATGAGAAGGACAATTGACTTTAATGTGTTAGTACTCTGAAATACTACCCATGTGGTTCCTGTGAGTATTAGCGGCTTCTGTAAATTTTATACTAAAATTATTTTAAGTTGGTTAACTCTTTAATGGCCCGAAGTTTTCTTCATTTCTCTGTCGTTGCAGCCTCATTGCTGCCAAAGTCCAAACATTTACGTGCCTCTTCCTGCGTGCATACCCAGATCCTCCCGTTGTCTGGGCATTGCTGTTCTAATTGCTGGTCCACAGTGAAATAAGGCTTTTGTGTCAGGATATAAGCACACGTGATGCTTCCTTTATCAATAAAGATGTACTGTGAAAAAATGCCACTGTACTTAGTGACTTAGCTGTTTTATATTATGGAGCAAACTCTTTTATTTGGTCACATACTGCAACCAAACCATCCTTAGATTAGAATTGAGTTTGTAGATGACCAGCAGGCTTACGGTCAGGCACTTGGTCAGGGAACCATGGTTCAAGGAGCATCGGACGTGTACACGGAGGGTGGACACTTAGTAACAGGAAGTCTGTAGCTCAGTTCAGGCAGTTCGGATTGTTCTGATGGGCTGTAGAGAACCAAAATGCAGACATTAGGGGATGTTTCTTTTGTTTATGTTTTTATTTTGAGATAATTTGAACTTAATTATACCTACTGACCCAGGGTTAGTAAAATTCTGTGATAAGGAATGACCAACTATAAAATTAAGACTTGAAAAGCACATCATCTGTATTCATGCTTTTTTATGATTACTGCAATTGGACATTGCATTTTTTTTCATACGTCCAGTTAGATTTTGCAGTAAGGAAATTTGTTAGTAATATGCCCATGAAATCTGAGTTTTGATTTAAAGGAAGTTTTTGAGATTAAATTAGAAGCTGATTAAATTAAAACATTATAGAGGCTATGAAATCGTATACCGTGTTGATAGTCGTGTTTACCACAATACATTGGGCACTTGAGATGCCTTCATTATAGATACGTAATAAGTGTGCACACGAACTACGAAATAACGTTAAAAGGTTCTAAGTGATCTTATCTGATATTAGATCAAGGGGTTTAAATTAGTTCCTAAGCTATTATTTATTGAATACAGCTATCTCAGTAGCCTTCGAGCAAATTTATAGAACTAAAAGGCATTTTTTGTTCACTTATGTTCATAGTCTTATGAAAAGTATTAAACCAAACTTGTATTTTGAGGTTTAGTTTATTCTAAGTCCTAAGTGCTGAAACCGTTTTTGTGGAGTGGCATGCAGTTCTAAGGTAGGTGGGCTTTTATCCCCCTCAACTCTGCATACCTAAACTTGTTCTTCAAAAATGAACGTACAATTCTTTTTGTTTGCGTACATATTTTTATACATATTTTAATAGATACATATTTAAGACAAAGTGATGTTTCAGTATTTAATTATTTGTACGTGTTACCTGGTTTACACGTTAAGAACCAATCACATGTCTCCACTTAGGCCAAACTTGGTTATTTTCTCCGCAGGGTACAGTGGAACACTGCATAATAGGAGTAATAATCCTTTCAGAATTGACTCAGGAAATGAACCTGGTAAGCCTTTCAGTCTAATGGTGACATGAAGTTTGCTAAGTAATGCTGTCTCTTTGATGTAAAATCTTCTTTATGTGGCATACAACTCTTGAGTAGATTTTTTTTTTTTTTTTTTTGCTATTGGTGGGATGATAATAAGTGTTTGAACTCTTTCATTGTTATTGAAAATAACAGCAATAGCATAAAGTACTACAAAGAAAAGGGAATTAGACATGGTCCTTACTCTGTGGCACATGGAGAATTGTCCTTTTATCTTCTATGTATATAGTAATATACTAACCATAAGAAATAAATTAAATGCAGAAGAGAAACAAACCTTTATTTGCTTACAAATAGAAGAGAAGCCGTTTGGTGAATTGATTCTCATTGGCGAATTGATTCTCAACAGTGGGTGCACAGCGGGACTCATTAAGGAACAGGCCACTTGGCACTCAGCCACACCTAGCATGGATTTTCACCCCGCGTGGGGGGAGTTTTCAGAAGCTACGCCTCCCCCCAGCGGTGCCTTTATGAACTCAGCAGCTGAGCGCATCGTCACCTGCTCCTGGGCACTCTTGTACTTCACACGGTTCTAAACCAAACAAAAGAAGTTGGGTTCTACATAGAATAGTGGAATAATAAAGGGGAATGTAGTGTCTGTATTTAAAAATGTCTTCTTGAAATGGCCTGTGTACACACACACACACACACACACACACACACACACACACACAGATATACAGGGAGAGCTTGCATATCCAGGACCCCCTGCCAACTCCATTTGGAGACAACAGTTTCTGCATATCTTAAAAAATATATCATCCAAAATAACTATTTTCTACTTGTATTCAATCAGGAATTAGAAAACAATCAAGAGAATAGTATAACAACTCCATTTATTCATTATCCGGCTTACATAACCATTAGCTTTTTGCTAATCTTAAAACAAGCATTTTCTTTTCATTTCCTACTTCCCAGCATAATAGGACTGCAGACGGCCCTGGTAGTGAGGATTTGCTGTGTGGGGGTCATTCCTGAGGCCAGATGTTACCTGGCGCCATAATTCAGAGAGCAAACAAGTTGTTTTTATTTTGAATTAACTATCTTAAACTTACAAAAAATTTGGCAGTACTGTGCGAAGTTCTTTTCTCAGCCATTTAATACCGAGTTGCTGACATGATTCCAGAATACTTTAGTGTGTTTCTTACATACAAGGACATTGCTTATATAACCATAATACAACAGTTAAAATCAAAAAGTTAAATGACATGTTTTTGTTATCTTTATACTCCATTCAAATTACATCCTATGTCCCAGGAAGCAACAAGTTTAGAATAGTGCATCTTATTTATTCGACATATTTTTTTGGTGTCCAGCAATCTGGAAAACTTGTTTTCTATATTGAAGGAAGTTTTATTTGAAAGAAGGGAAGAATGCTGGAAATGCTAATTCAGATCTTACATGTTGGATAACAGATTTCAGTAACTAGTTCCTGTAATCACTTTGAACTGTTACATTTCATGTTTCTATAAGTAAGTTATGTTTAGGTGTAGTTTAAATTGTATGATGGAGCCTTTGGAAGTGTCCGATAATCAATTTTGAGCTATTTTTTTTTTCAAATTTATGAACATTAACAGGGAAAATGCTTTATTTTCTTCCACATAGCAAAAGGAATGCTATAGGAACTGTAGCCTATGGTGTTAATAATTGCTCGGGTATCTGATGTCAGCTTTGTTTGTTCTTTCCTATTGATAAATGGAAATATTAATGGTATTAATAGGGTGGTTTTGACCTTGTTCTATTTTGGGGGCTCAAGAACTAGACTTAGTAAATTTATTCTTAAAAATTATTTGTCATTAACAAAATGTTCAGAGGGAACATACTGTTGCTTATGTAATAAATCACATTTGATTATTTATCATTTCTGCCTTGGTTTCTTTTTAGAATACCAAGGATATATGAAACCAATGACATATCTGGCGTATATAGACATACCAGTTTCACCCAGAAGAATTTTTATGTAATTGATTTAATTTCGTGACTCATAAAAAATTATGTTAGCGATTTCTCATTTTCTTGATGGAGTCTGAGGAGCAGGAATTGATAGTATTTACCTATTACTTTATAGTAGTCAATTCTGGTTTTTAATTTTGGGATCAGTATAGTTTGTAGAAAGAGCACTGAGTTGAAACAATTCAGAAACTTGCGTTCTGACCGTGGCTGTGCCATTAACTCTTTCAGTAACCTTATTAAGCAAGTCAGTTATCCGAGGAGATATTTAAAAAGTTCTTTTAGCTCGCTCTATACTTTTCGATTCTTTAATCGTTATTTCCATTCTTTTTCTTAATAAAATTTTGCTTTCCTAATCGTTAAGTCCGATTAAGTAAATTCACCTTGACCTTTTTAGGTTGATTACTCTAGGCCTTCAGCAAAACACCGGAAAATAGCTACCTCGTTTCGTGACACTTCTCTCAAAGACATTTTAGTGCTAGCATGCTCTCTTCTGAAAGAGGTAAGTTATTTCACCGTTCAATATCCTACTTAAAGTGTTTAGGAAATTTTAAGTTTCCAAAGAATTCCTTCCCTCGTTCTGCCTTTTGAAGCATTGTTGTGGACAGTCCGAACTACAGTAGATTTATTTGCTCAGATCTGTAAGAGGTTCCAAAAATTCACTTTTTGTTTGTTTGTTTGTTTTTTTTTTACTAAGAATATAATGAAGTAAATCTAAAGAGAATTTAGCAACTTGCAGTTAGGTAGTAGTTTCATTGTCTGCTTACTATAGATGATTTATTATAGAAACTGCCGGAGACTTAGTTTCTGGGTTGCCCTGCCCATGTTTGGATGGGGTGCAGATAAACACTAAAATGACACTATGTTTTCCTGATTCATCAGCTCTCAGTATTTATTCATCGTTCAGCCAAGATAGTAGACTTAAATAACTTCTTTGGGAAAGATTCTTTCCTCATTTGCTACGTCTTGTCCTATCGATCACTAGGAGTAGTATGATGTATAATTATATCGTGTTCCCTTGTAATATGGGGACTCTTTCATACTGCTCAAGCTTGTGAATTGGTGTTATATAGCATTTTCCAAAGCATGTTTCACTAATCACTATTTTCCACTTATTTCAGTTCTGTGGTCTCGTAACATGATAACTCCCACATAGGCCACACTGAAAGACCCTTCATTATTTAAAACATTTTTCTTTTAGTACGGAAAATTTTCACATATACAAAAGTAGGTGACTAGTATAATTAGCTCCCTTGGACCCATCAGCCAGTTAAGCAGTTACAATTCATGACCAGGTTTGTTTCATCTGTATCCTTAACCCGACCGCTTTTTGTGTTATTCTGGAAGCAGAATCTCAGACTTCCTATCATTTCCTCTGCAAATGTTTCATGATGTATCTCTTCGAGATGTAATCTGTTCTGGTTGTATCAGAATGGACATTTGTGATTGGGGGGGCGGGGCATTCAGGATTATTGTCCAGAAGCTTGCAAGTGCGCTCCCACGCTCCCACGCTCAGACGGCTCTGAGGACCTTTGTTAGCTGAACTGGGATGATTTATGAAAAAGTTCCCCACTTTTTCTTGAAGAACCTTATATTTTCAGCTTATTCCAGGAAACCTTTGAGCTAATGAATCCCATACATTTATACGTTTGTGCTGTTTAAAGTATTTGTCTTAAAGTTACCTCTTAAAACTTTAGAAAGTGACCTACGATGTACAGGTAAGTGTAAAAGTTTTTATTTCCCTCTTATAAAATAAAATTTGAAAATAGTCTGTTATTGTAGATTTTTGATGATAGAGATTTTACAATTCTCTCTGATACCTACAACAACATTACTTCTGTTTTTTTTTTTTTTGCTAATTTTAATTTGGCATTGAAGAATTATTTAAATTAGGGAAGTGAAAATTTGTTGGCATATTTTGTGATGTTTTATTTGACTTTGAACTTTTTTCAGGTATTGGCCAAACCTTTGAATCTTCAGGATGAAAGTCAACAAACTCTAGTAATGCAAGTCTTGAAACTGGTCCTCAACTGCCTTAACTTTGACTTCATCGGCAGTTTAGCAGATGAATCCGCGGATGATCTTTGCACCGTGCAGATTCCGACGACCTGGAGAACAAGTAAGAAGAATGTGTAGTGTGAGAGATGCTCAGCGTAACAGGCAGAAAGCTGAGTAATATAGTTGCCTGTTTGCAGGTCTCTGTTTTTGCTCGGCAGCCAGAAGGCAGCTGCTGATAGCCAGTAACGAAATCTGTTTTCCCCAATTCACATCAGAGCAACTTTCATATTTTGATTTTGTAAAAAAGGAAAGACAGCTCTAGAGTTAGAAGGGAAGTAGGTTTGGGAGGGAAAATGCAGAGTTCCGTTTTAAAACTTTCAGATAAATAGTGGGAGAGGATACAAGACTTGGCAATAGATAACAACGTGATTTTTAAATTTATAAAGAGAATAAAATAGAATAATTGACTTAGCAGAGCAGAATAGCAAGTGAACATTGTTATGGAGAGGGATACCAAGGACAAGCAAGCTGATTTGCTCTCACACATTCCAGAAAGACGATGGCACTAGGTAGGGTGTTTCTGATGTCAGAAGTGGCTCAAACTCCCCAGGATCTTCTGACCACCTGTGTAGCGAGGTGACAGTCTTTCCCCTCCTCTGCCCAGAATGCACTTCCTTCTCGTTTCTCAAGACCAGAGCTTTTTACCCCCGAGAGGCTTCACATTCAGGGTCATCAGATATAGTGAGGATCGCCATGGATTGTGTGAAAACTTCTAACCTGGAAATTAGAGACTAAAACAAACAAACAAACAGAAGGAACTTCGTATCATGATTGTGGTTGTGAATACATGAACCAACATATCTAAAATTGCACAGACTAAATGTACACATACGCATTCACTCACGAGTCCGCGTGAAACTGGGAAATTTGAATAAGACTGGTGGATTGTACTAAGGTAGTTTCCTGGCTGTGATTTTGTACCGTAGTTTTCTAAGAAGTTACCGCTGGGAGGAACTGGGTAAGGGGTACTCGGGGTCTCTTCGTGTTATTTTTTGCAACTGCATATGAGTCTGAAATTTTCTCAAAAAGTTTTTTTGTTTAAGAGGTGGGGGAGTTAGTAGAAACAAAGTAAAGAGTAGAAGTCAACTTAAAAAAGGTATAATATGTATTCCCAGAGAGATACGAAAAGGTAATGCAGCTTTGAAACAAGAATAGGTTATTGTTTTAAAAAGAAACTTTCAGAGAATGTTCCAAATATAAAAGATGGTTGTGAAAATAAAATATTGGTTAAAGAGTTAGAAGATAAAGGTTAAGGAAATATCTCAGAAAGTAGAACAGAAAAGCAAGGAGAGATGTAATAGGATATAGAAATACGGGAATATTGGAGCATGAAGCTGGGAGGTCTGGCCTCTAACTATTAGGAGTTAAAGAGGACAGGACAAACAGAAGGACATTTGTAAACAGATAATACCAAAAAATGTTCATAGCACTGACACATACATTTTCAGATCGAAAAGTCCCATCAAGAACCCAACATAATAAATGAAGGAAACATATACACTGAGGTTCATAATCATGACATTTCAGAATAACGAGGATAAAGAGAAGATCCTAAAATCTACCAGAAAAAAAAAGAGTAAGTCACCTCAAGGGACTGGCGTCGAGGACGGTATTAGACTTCTCAGCAGCAGCCCTGGAGGCCAGAGTACAAGGAGTGATGTCCTCAGACTTCTGGGAGAAAATCAGTTTCCTACTAGACTGAAATGACCACGTCTAAGAGAGTAAAGATGCAGATATTCCTGAAGTTAGTTTATCCCTTATGTACTTGCTCTCTGGAAGCTACTTGATCATACAAGCCAAGAAAGTGGAAGATAAGGAAATGGTTTGGGAAAACAGAGCTTCAGCATGAGTGGACTATCAACAGACATAAAAAGGAGATAGTTACATAACAAGTTTAGGAATAACCCCTCCAAAGCCAAGGCTCTGGGCGGTGCAGGTGCGAAAATGGAGATGATACATTACTTGATGCTATTGATTCTGTGAACAATGGCATGAAGGACATTTTGCAGATCTGTCAGCATTTGGAAAGAATTAGTGACAGATACAACTAAGTGCCGAAAGCATGCTATGATTAAATCCAGAGAATGTTATAAACGTGATATAATCATAGTGTACTTCTTGGCTCAGTTATTAACATTATCTACATATTAATGTAAATACTTAGAACTGATTTAATCTCAACTTGTCATAATAGGGGATGCATTTTTAAGAGAGAATGGATTGTGGAGAGAGTGGCGGGGGGTGGTAGGGTAAGTAATCAGACATCTAAAGCCTCATGTACTATAACAGGAATTCATTTAATGTTTAAAGTAAAACCAGTGAAGAAATAATAATATAACGTGTTATTTGGAAACATGTATATAAGTATAACTAAGAGTCAAAAAAGTTGTTGAAAATGGGGTAGAGAATAGTTGTGTTTTTATTATATACTTTTTAAGTACTTTCTGATACTATTTGAATTTTTAAATGTTTGTATTACTGGAATACAAAGGAAAGTATTAAAATGCTCCAGGTAAGAACTGAAGATGGATGCTATATAAAAATAAGGAACATCTTCGTTAGTTCATTTCTATCTGTGTATTAATTTATCTTTCAAAGGAAAATAAGAATTAAAAAGGAATTAAGCCAAACTGGAAAGAGTAGCCACATGCAGAAGTTTTGGGGTTCTTGGTTTATGTGATAATGGCTTATAGTGTTAAGATCACAGAATTGAAAGTGATGGTATGGAAAATAATTTTTTTTTCTAGTTTTCCTGGAACCAGAAACATTGGATCTTTTCTTCAATTTGTATCATTCACTTCCACCACTACTATCCCAGTTAGTAAGTAAAAATCATTTATTATGTGATTAAAAAGTACTTATGATCTTTTTCTAAGGGTGATATAGATTTACTTATAAAAATTCTGTTCATGTTCTTGAATGGGTTTACCTCTCTCAGGAAATTCTGACATCTTTTGGGATTTATATTGCTTAAGCTATTTGTCAGATTCTATTTACAGTCAACAGTGCATTTCATTGAATAGGCAAACCCAGAACCAATAACTTTTAATTTAGCTCCTGCTCAGAGCCAAGACAAACTATCAACCTCTAAGTATCTTTCTTCCTTCTCAGTCCGCATTCCTGCTTCTTGGCCTCTGACCAGTGCTTGGACCCCGTCTGCTATATTCCCTTCTGTTATCTCTCTAACTCTTCCTCAGTCCTGTCTGTCTCCATATCTCAGGCGTGCCAGGCAGCCCCCATCAGATATCTCTAAATGAGAATCAAAGAGGATTTTGTGCCCATCACTCCCGTTCATTTATTTTTTGAATCAAATTCTATTATGTGATTAAAAAATTCTTGAAACTTATTGGTTAATGAGAACTTTGAGACTGTGAACCCCATCTTTGTGGAATCTAAAACAGAGACCAGCCAAGATTGAAAAAAAGAAGAAGAAAAAGTTGTCAGTTTAATATCTAAGCTTGTAGAAAAGTAAAGTTGGGGAATTCTAATATTGCCATTTTTCCAAAAAAAGATGTTCCAGATTTAAAGTACATGTCAGTAGCATGTCTGTTTATATATGTTATTGCCTAGAAGGGAGAAACTGATTCACAAAAAATACGCCTCTTTTTTTATTAAACGTGTGTGCTCTCGAATCTAGGGCTTTAAGATGGTGGTTTGTCAACTGGGTTTCACAGGACACACACATTTCCAGGTGATGCCACCTCCTTCAGCCTTCTTCCTTTTAACCAGAACAGTCTTTGTAGTTGTTGAAAAACCTTGGTTTCATGTACAGTTACATTTGGGGATAAAATAGACAGACGACTGGCTCTTAAAAAATAAAGTAGAAAACGACTGTTTTAAGAGAAAGTAACATTTCTTGGGCATGCCCTGTTACGTGGCACTTGTCTCGCTTCACCTTCCCAGTGGCCCTGCGAAGCAAGGGGTGTCATCCTCACTGTGTAGACAGAGAAACAGGCCTCGACTGGCTGAAGGGACTTTCTCTAGGGTAGCAAATTAAATATCAGAACTGAGATTTAAATCCAGGTTTTTTGGGCCCCTAAGCCCTGGATGATTTTTTTAATATACTAGTGGTTCTCAAACCTTCTACACATCAGAATTGCCTAAGTAAGATTTTTTTTTTATTTTCTAACGGGACTGTGGCAATCTGGAGACCATCTAAAAAGACCATCCTCTGATTTTTATCCCTATGCTCATCCTTACCAAGAGAGCCAGGCATTTTGCATGAAATTAAAATATTTAAATATTGGCAGCAAACTTTCATTAAAAAAAGAGCGGGTGAGCAAATGCATGCGGACTGATACAAAACATACATGGGCCAGTTTGGTGGCCTGAAAGTTGCCAATTTTGGGTCTTTTACTTGATGATCAAACAGACTTCAGTGGGTACCAGTGGTAGAATTAAGAACCCAAGTAGGGAAATGATCTGGTAAAGTATCAATTTTAGTATGACAACTAGGCCACAGATACTCTGTAGGAATTTTTAGACGGTATCTGACTTTTCCAGCAGCAGTTTCCAGATTGTTCCTCCATAGTAATGAATGGAGAGGTCTTTATCACCAAACAGATTTGAGGCATGCTAGATTAATTAAGCTCCAAGGGTTTATTCCACTGCAGGACGCCACAGTGCATAATGCACTGTATTTCCCAAACATAGTCTACCACGAAATCATGTTTTCTTTTTGGTAGAACATCTGGTTCATGGGTTTGCAAACAGAACCGGTCATCAGAAGCAGTTGGACGCCTCTTAAGTATGTGCATGTCCAGGCTCTGCTCCGGCATATTTAATATATGAAAGGAACATCAGAGGAGATAGGAACGGGAATGTTGGGGGTGGAGCTGAAGCCTCGTGGGTGCTAGTGGTGGGTGACTGCTACGTTACATGTTTAGCTTTCGTGATTTCTAGATTCTATGATGCTTTTTAAATCACAAAACCCAAATATTTTTTATGTCAAGACAAATGTACCTGATGTGTGGCCATAGTTAGTTACTTTAAACACTGAAATGAAGTTTGTTTTCCCTTTTCCAGGCACTTTCATGTTTAGTTCAGTTTGCTTCTACAAGAAGGTCCTTATTTAGCAGTCCTGAACGTGCCAAGTACCTTGGTAACTTAATTAAGGGAGTAAGGAGGATACTTGAAAACCCTCAGGTATTTATGAAGTAATTTAATTAATATTTAGTTAGCATGTAGAAATACAGTTTTTCTGCCAAAAGCTGTATAAGAAACCCGTGACTTTATTAGGATACTGGAAGAAAATATGAAGTATCCTATCCATCTTCCTTATATGTTATTTGTAGTAGAAATGGGCAGTTTTTTAAAATGGATATATTCTTGACAGATTTCTGTGTTGTTCTTTTATTTTTTACATCCTTTTAGGTGAATAGAGGTTATATATCTTATGCTTCTTTTTTTTTTTTTCATTGTACTACATTTCTCTTAAGATTGTACTTCTTAAATTAGTGAAGGGATTAACAGAGGTGTATCTTCTGAACTAGAAGACTTAAATCCAAATGTCAACATTGAAATAAGTGGCTTTAAATTATGAAATAATGTCTTTTTGCCCTCTTGTGGACAAATAAGAGTTTGTAGATTTTAAAATCTCCTCTCAACACTAACTGCAAAGCTTCAGTAGCAATATTTCAGAGGAATAAAAAGCCATTATTAATTAATGATTTTTGCACGTCAGATAAAATTTTTTGTTTTACTGTTTGGTTTTGGTTTAAAATATCTATAATGAAAGTACAGATTTTTAAAAGTTAAATGATTTAAGGAGGTTTATATATGTCTCTTGGTTGTTACTGATTTTTTAGGAGACCTATAATATCTACATAAGGAAAATTATAAAAAGCAATTGTTTTTGCAGGTTATTCTCAGGAGTATTTTATATATTGTGCATTTGCTTTACCTTTTCAGTGTTAGCATAACTGTATTGTAAAATTTACATGTTTTGCTGATAAATGGGATTTTACATATACTTAAAAATTCTAGTTGTTTTAATTACTGTCATCAGTCAATATGTGAAAGCTAATATGCTAATGTCAGATAATTATCTTAATTGATTTTCCAACATCTACATGTTGATGGTTCATGGCTGGAAAAGTTAGCTCGAATATCATATTAATTATTTTAGAATCACAAACACGTATCAGAAGACCTATGAGTACAAAATATCTTTTTATAATTTGTCCTTAATAATTAGACACTGTTTTATAATCTTTCACGGAGCTCATTTGGATGAAATTTCTTAGAAACTCTTTTAGTATTAAACAGATACTTTTCTAATTCTGTTTTATGGCAGCTCCCAAGCAGAGTGCTCAGCCTGTAACGATAATAGCATGCGTGCCGTGTCTTCAGCAGCTCACAGACGGTTAGGGGCACCTTTCTTGGTCTTCTAACCTACCTTCCCCCAAAGTCACTTCTATATCTTGTAGTATTTTTGTCAAACTTGCAATAAATTATTTGAATGATTCTCCATTTAGCAACAGAGAATTGCCAGAGGGCACAATACCTGTAGGTACTCAATAAAAATTGGTTAAATTAAAAGACATTCCTATTATTTGTGTGTACACATATCCCATTTTTTCTTACATCCAGCGATACTGCCCTTTTCCGGGGTTTCAAGAGCCCATTCTTATTTTTTATCTTAAATAGCTTTCAAGTCTTTTATTGACTGTGTTTAAGCTACAGTACACACACACAGAAATGTTTTGCTCAATACAGTGGGTTTCTAAACATTAGAATTTAGTCATCGTGGGGCAGAGCTTCCTCCAAAAGCCTCTACTTTGGATTCCTTGTTATTAATCATTCATGTCCATGTTAAATCCAACAGGAATTACTTGTTTTCCTTCATTAACACCTACCCAGTTGATATAAAGTGCCATAAGTACCCTTGAAAACTGGGAAACTTAATAAAATACCCTTGGAATTTTATTAATGGTATAATATTTGGTTTCATTTGTTTTCGAGTATTTTTAAATATCTTTTTCTTTTTTGTCTCATGTTTTAGGGTTTGTCTGATCCAGGTAATTATCATGAATTTTGTCGATTTTTAGCTCGTTTAAAGACAAATTACCAGCTGGGAGAATTAGTTATGGTGAAGGAGTATCCTGAAGTTATCAGGTTGATTGCTAATTTTACCATTACTAGCCTACAGGTAAATAGAAATATATAATGGTGTTAAACTGTAGATAGTTTTAAAAACAATTTCTTGGTAAGGTTTGGTGGGGATTTTTTTTTAACAACTACTAAGTACCTTGCTAAAAATGTTCATTGTGACATTTTTTATAACAAAAAATTATAAATTCTAAATAGCAAATATAGATGACTCGAAAAGCCATAGTAAAATCTTTGTGAAGAAATAAAAGAAAACTTTTACAGATTGGTTTTTGGGAAATTTTTTTTTTTTAAGTTTGGAGGAAGATTTAAAACCATATTATCCACATGATAGCCACTCTGACAAACTATTCATGAAATGAAGATTAGAAGAAAGTACACTAATGTTTTAATGGTGACATTCCTGAGTGGTAGAATAATGAGAGATTGTTAATTTTTTTCTTTATACTAGTTTGCATTTATGAAATTTGCTATGTTAAGTATTCATCGGTTATATAATCAGGATAAAAATTAATTTTAAAATCTATGTTTAGTAATTTTGCCTCTGTAATTCTTATTCAAGGAAGATATGTCATTTTCAATAACATGTGCTTTATTTCTTTATAGCATTGGGAATTTGCTCCCAACAGTGTTCACTATCTATTAACTCTGTGGCAAAGGATGGTTGCATCGGTTCCTTTTGTGAAATCAACTGAACCCCACTTACTAGACACTTACGCACCAGAAATCACGAAGGCCTTCATCACTTCTCGGCTGGAATCTGTTGCCATCGTTGTGAGGTATTGAAAACGAAATCTGTCCGTTGTATTTTCATCTTCTGCATCTCGGAATTTTTAAAAACCTAAGTATAATTCACCTACTGTCAAATTCGCCCCTTTTCGTGTACGGTTTGATGAGTTCTGACAACGTGCGTACGCTTGGTAACTGTCATCACAGTCAAGGTGAAGGAGAGTTTCATCACTTCCCAGACCCTCTTTTGGGTCCCTTTGTAGTCAGCCCTTTCCTACCCTCAGCCTCTGGCAATTTCCAGTTTGTTTTGTTTCCGTACAGTGTTTGCCTTTTCTGTAATGTCATAGAAATGGAATCACGTAGTATATGGCTTCTTAGTCCGGCTTCTTTCCCTTAGCAAAATGTGTTTTAGGTTCCTCTGTCTTGGGTCAGTAGTTTTCCTTTCTATTGTTGAATGATATTCCATTGGATGGACCTATCACACTTTGTTTATCCATTTACCTGTCAATAGGCATTTGGGTTGTTGTTATTTTTTGTCAATGATGAATAATTATTTCTTCTTGAGTAAATGCCTAGGTGTGAGACTCCTGGGTTGCATGGTAAGTGCATGTCTTACTTTATAAGCATCTGCCAAACTGTTTCCAAAGTGGCTGTATCACTTTGCCTTCCTACCAGCAATGTACGAAAGATCCAATTGCTTGCATCCTCACCAGCACTTGATATTGTCAGTTTTGTTAAATTTTAGTCATTCTGTGTAGAGGTGTGTAGAGGTACCTCATTATAGTTTTAATAGGCATTTCCTTAATGACTATTAATGTAGAGTATCTTTTTATGAGCTTACATATCATGTGTATGTATTCTTTGACAAAGTGCCAGTCAAATCTGTTGCCCATTTATTTTTTAATATTTTTTTATTTTGTTTTTTTTTAATTGAGTCGTTTATTTTCTTCTACCGAGAGGTCTGTATATTCTGGTCACAAATCTTCTTATCATAGTGTTCTGCAAAGATTTTCTCTCAGTCTATAGCTTGCCTTTTCATTTCCCAAAGTGTTTCAAAGAGAAGTAGGTTTAAAGTTTGATTGAAGTCCAATTTATCCTTTATTTTTTCTTTTAGAGGTTTTATCCTTTTAGAATTAACATTTAGGTCTGTGATTCATGTTTGTATGTGATGTGAGGTAAGGTTTAAGATTCTTTTTTTTTTCCCTTTACGTGTGGGTGGCTAATTATCCGAACACCATTTGTAGAAAAGACTATGTTCTCTCTATTGAATTGCCTCTACACCATTTTCAAAAATTGACCACATACATGTAGTTCTATTTCCGGACCCTATTCTCATTAATCTATGTGTTTCTCCTTCTGCCAATACCCTGCTGTGGTCTTAGAATAAGCTTTGGCATCAGATAGTAGATGTCTTCCCATGATTTCCCCTTTTCAAAATTATTGGCTCTTACTTCATGTTTCCATGGAAATTTTAGAATCATCTTGTCAGTATCCATGACAAAACCCTGATGGGATTTTGACTCGGATTGCATTGAATTTGTATAAACATTTGGGGAAGAATTGACATTTCGTCAGTATCTTTCAGCTAATGAGCACATTTATCTTTTAATTTAGCTCTTCTGTGATTTCTTTCATCGGTATCATGTAGTATTCAGCATTCAGATCTTCTATAGGTTTAATTAGGTTTAATTAGTATTTTTATGTCTTTTAGTGCCTTTACAAGAGACACTTTTTAAAATTTAAATTTCACTTGTTCATTGTTAGTATATAATAATACAGTTTATTGACCCTGTGTACTAGGTCCTTGGTAAACGCATCTGTTAGCACTAGTAGCTTTTTTGTGTTTTTGTGTGTGTGTGTGTGTGTGTGTGTATGTGTGTGGTATTTTTTACGTACATAATCATGTCATTTTCAGATACAGACATTTTATTTCTTACCTTCCAATCTATTTTATTCCTTTACCATGATGGAATTTTTCTTTAACATAAAGTTTCTTTGTGGTGACTAAAAGGACATTGCGTGCTAACGTTGCCTGCAAACTCGTTCTCATCTATTCGCAGAGATCATTTAGATGATCCACTGGACGACACCGCCACTGTGTTTCAGCAGCTGGAGCAGTTATGCACTGTCAGCCGATGTGAATATGAAAAGACGTGCACTCTTCTTGTACAGTTGTTCGACCAAAACGCACAGAATTATCAGAAGCTTCTGCATTCGGCTTCTGTGATAACTGTGGACATGGCAATTCAGGAAGGTCGGTGAATTTCTTGCGACTCTTATGTGGTCTTAAGTTGAATTTTAAGTAGCTTCATTCATCACTTTAATAATTTTATGCAAATTATTTTTATATATTTCCCTCACTTCCTCACCCTCTAATAAGCCATTAATTTTTTTTTTTAACCTTCTGGATATTTTGGTAGCTTAATGGTTAATTTTTAGTTTTCTTTTATAAGAGTCACAGGCAAAATTTCTCTCCAGAATCAGTATCAAGAAAAGCTAATAATGATCTTTGGGTAGACTATATTATCTTCTAATGACCTTTTAACTGATCTGGTTGTGTTTCCTTTTTTGTTATAGATAATTGCAAATTCAGAGCCCAATTTTAGCCAGTAAAAAATTATATAAGAGCTCATCATGGTTTTATATTTGTGTATCAGCCTTCACCATGCCTTTATTTTATTACTGTATTTTAATTCTTTAATCTATGAATCCCATTATTTTTCTTTAATCCTTTATTGAAGGAGGATTTATTTATTTCTGTATATCCCTTTAAATCCTTTTAGGAACATAACAGGAATGAAAATAAATAGCTTTTTCAGATTTTTTTTAATAAGATGAGTTATGAGAATGGAACTGGCTTTATACATTTCTAGTAGAAGATACTTTAATTATAGTTCCAGAATGTTTTTTTAAAAATATTTATTTGTATATTTTATCTTGTTTTGGAAAATAGTGGTAAAACTTACTTTCGATGATTTCTCATCTAAACTTTTTTGTAAAAAGTCTTTAAAGAATTGTCCTTTGCATTTATATAATGTTTCTTTAAAATGCCTTGTATTCATTCTTTTCCTTTAGTTGCACAGTACTGCTGAGGAGCTAGATAGTAGAATAGTTACCCTTTTCTTCTTTAAATGTTCTCTTATTAGGATTTCATTATTTATCACTTAAATTGGGGAGAACTTACATTTTTTGTAGCATTTAGTCTCATTATCATTGATTCTTTTAGTAGAGTTTTGCAAATTATTAAATATCAAATATATACAAGAGGATATTTATATAGATTGAGACATAGTGGCTAGCAATGACAAACACCATCACATAGCTTAAAGAATAGGTGATTATATCTTTGCTATTCCCTTTGTTCTTCTTTCCAAATGTATCCTCTTTCCTACCAGCAAAAAATACTTGTAATCTTGAATTTTGTATTTATCAACTAACGCCTTTTCTTCCTAGTTTTACTGCATATGTGTAAATTCTGAAAATAATGCATGGTTTTGCACATTTCTGAATTTCATACAAATGGAATCAAGCTGTATTTATTCTTCTACAACTGCCGTATTGTTTCTTTTCTCAGTATGTCTTTGATGAGAGTCCATGGTGATGCCGTAGCTACAGTTCCTTCATTTGCGCTACAGTGTTCTGTTCTTTGAATATGCCACAATTTATTTATGCATTTTCTTTTCAGTGAGTTTCGCTTTCTTCGTTTTTTGCTCATATAGTGAGTGCTGCTGTAAAGAATATTATATATGCCCATTTCATGGTCAGCATCAGTAGACAATGCCACTAGGTGACAGAGCAATTGTACTGCTTTTATATCCCACTCATCCTGACTGGTTGAGGTGCTATACCTCATGGATATTTTACTTTTCACTCCCATGATTATGAACAAGGTTTAGCATCGTTTCATGTTTATTGACTGTTAGTTGTGTCATCATCAGCGTTATATACATTTATGACTTGTTTCTTTACCCCTCACCATTTGGATTATTGGTCTTTCTCTTATGGAGTGAGCTCTTTATATACTTTTGACACTAATCCTTTAGTTATTTGAATTGTAAATATGATCTCTTAAGTTTGTGACCTATCTCTATTTATCGCTTCAATGTGTCTATTTTCTTAGTGATTTTCATATCAAATTTTATATTAATTCACATAATCTTTTTGAAGGGGTAATGTATTTACATTGTCCAGAAATAAGAAAAATGTGTTCAGTTCCAGTCCTATAATGTGTCTTCTCATTCTAATAAGTAACTCTAATAAGTAATGATTCTTACTAGTTTTACATATCTTTCCAGTTTCCTATGCATATATAATTATGAATATATAGATTCTTATCACTCTCTTATTTACATGGACTGTGGCCTACCACCTCCCTGTTCTGGTTCTTGCTTTTTTTCTTTAACAATGTATTTTATAGCTATTTTGGAATCAGTATATAGAGAACACTTATTTTTTTATAGATGTATAACATTTTATTTTTTGAATGTGTCATAATTTATTTAATAATCCTCTCTACTATTGAGAGTCATTTGAGTTATTTGCCATCTTTTTTTTAAAACTAATGCTATACAGATTAACCTTGTACATATGTCATGCTTTTTTGGCCATTCTTGTGTCTTTTGTGAAATGTTTATTCACATTTTTTGCCCATTTCTAAATTGGGTTGCTTGTCCTTTTATACATATTCTTATTAGAATTCTAAGAGCGTTATAATTCTGTATACAATCCCTTTTTTCATGTATATGTTTGCATGCAAATATTTTCTCACTTTCTGTGGTTTTGTCTTAACTATCTTTAAAGAGCTAAAGTTAAATTCTGATGCTCTACCTTTTCAATTTTTTCTTTATGGCTTCTGCTTTTTATATTTAAGAAATGTGCAGCCCAAGTTGCAAGGATGTTCTCTTATGCTTTCTTCTAGAAGTTTTATATTTTTAACTATTATATTTAGATCTTTGATCCACTTTGTTTAATTTTGTGAATGGTACAAGGTAAAAAGTAAGGTCCCCTCCGAGCCCATGCACTTATCAAGTTCCAGCACCATTTGCTGAAATGACTCCTTTTTCTCCATTGAGTTATCATGACACTTTTTGTCAAAAATCAATTGACCATAAAAGGCTAGGGTCTGTTACTGAACGCTATTCTATATCATTGACCTACATGTCTATCCTTATGGCAGTTTTATACTGTCCTGGTTACCGTAGCTTTATAATTCTTGATATCAGCTAATTTAAGTCCTCTGGTCTTGTTCTCCATTTTAAAACTCGTTCTGTCTCTCCTAGGCAGTTTTTTATTATTGATTTCTATACTAATTTTAGCATCAGCTTGTCAATTTCTTCCAAAAAGCTCACTAGATTTTGATTGGGATTGCATCTCAATGTGTACATCAGTTAAGGTCATCTTCATAAGATGCAGTCTTCCCGTTCAGTGACTTGCTATATTTCTCCATTTACATTGGTGTCCTTTAATTTTCTTTGCAATGCTTCGTTGTTCTCAGCGCAAATCTTTCACTAAATTTATACTTATATATCTTCATGCTGTTGCAAATTTTATGATTATTCTCTGCTACTCTATAAAACTAAAATTGATTTTTATCTTTGTGTCCTATGACTTTGCTAAATTCACTTATTAATTCTAGCTTTTTTGTAGATACTTTAGGATTATTTTATATAATCATGTCATCTGCGAATAAAGACAATTTTATGTCTTCATGTCTCTTATTTATTTTTCTTGCTTTATTTCAGTGGTAGGACCTCCAATACAGTACTGAATAAAAGTGGGAAGGGTAGGTAATCTGGCCTTGTTTTAGTTTGTACAGAGAAACATTCAGCCTTTTACCATTGAGTATGATATTATCTATAATTTTTCTTAAAGCTGTCCATTATAGATTTGAGGAAGTTCTATTCCCCCAACTATTTATAATAATAGGGCATTGATTTTTTTAATGCTTTTTTTGCATCTATTCAAATGACCTTTTTTCCTTCGTTTTAATTATAGTGAATTACATTGATTGATTTTTCTATATTAAGCCAGTTTTGCATTCCTAGGAGAAATCCTACTTGGTTATAATATACTTTTTATTTGGTCCTTTTCTCCCCTAATTTTGGATTGGAGACTCCACATCTTTGATTTTTAGATTTTGGCATTTTTCGAATAAAAACATGTAAAGCTATACATTTTACTTTAAGCATTGCTTTAGCTGCATCTCATAAATTCTGATTTTAATTATTATGTAACAAAGTATTTTTTAATCTGTTGCTTATTTGTTCATTTATGTATTATTTATAAGCGTGCTTTTTATTTCCAAATATTTGGCGTTATCCTAGTTGTCTTATTGTTACTGATTTCTCATTCTATCTTAGTCAATATCATTTTATAGGATTTCAGTCTTTTTAAATTTATTGAGAGTAGTTTAATGACCCAGAATCCTATAAACATACCAGGTACACTTGAAAAGAATGTATTTTGCCATTGTTGGGTATAGTAGTATGTAAATAGAAATTAAGCCAAGATGGTTAATAGTGCTGTTCACATAGTCTCTGTCTTTACTATTTTGTTTTTTATTGATTTTGTTTTGATCCGTTTCTGTTATTTACAGAGAGAAAGGTGCTAAAATCTCCAAATACGGTTGTGGAATTATCTATACTACTTTTAGTTGTTAATTTTTGCTTCATGTAGCTATTTATTGTAGTTTTGTCTTTTTTATTAGTTGACCCTTTTATCTTGAATCTCTGCTCTGGTGTGCTCATAAGCCAGTGTGGTCTTATGCTCTCTGTTTACATAGGATCACCCTCTCTATCCATTTGCTTCCAATCTGTCTGTGTCTTTACATTTAATGCATGTTTCTTATAGACAGTATATAGTCCTTCTTTTTTAAAAAATCCATTCTGACCATTTCCGTCTTTTAATTGAAGTGTTCAGTCCATTAACTAAATGGGGTGGAGGAGAACTACCAACTCAATACCATTTAAACTGTTTCCTGAGAATAAGGTTTTTTATATCACACTGGTAGTTTATATTTAGGCCATAAATCATTTGAGGTCTGACTTGAGCGTTTTTCCTTCCTATCCACGTAACATGGAAGTCAAGTCAGACAAGTTTCTGTGTGACCATTCTCTGTCTGGGCCAGGTCTTCCCCCTCCGGTTCATTTTTCACTAAGGGGAGAGCTCTGTGTCCCAGCTTTATGAGGTTTTTACTGGATGCCTCACCTTTGGAATACCCAAGGCTTTATCCTTTGGCCATTGAAGAAGAAGCTCTATTTCTATTTTTTTATTTATGTCTCTAAATTTCAGCTGTCACATCATTTTTGGACTGAGGATTATTTTACTTTCTTACCAGATCTTAGTGCCTTTGTACAAATTAGAAAAAGGCTGCCTTTCCCCTGGGCAGGTGCAGTGACACGTGAGGGCGCACCACCTGGTGAGTGCAAGCTGGATTTCAGTCCCACTTGTCCCTTCAGTGAAGTATTGTTTTGTAGATATATGGTTGCCCTTCAGCCTATATTGTAGTGCTTTATTTATCCCCTGGTGACGCAATGAAAGCCTTATATAGTATCTCTTCAGATTTGTTTTCTACATTCATTCAGATTATATTATAATTTGGTTCATGTTTAGCCAGCTACCTATAGAATCACATTTTCTTTTTCAGTTTATATAACGATTAGTTTTCGCTTCTTTAAAAGTATAGGATGAGTAGTACCTTTCACTTCAGTGTTGTCAACTAGATGTTCTGAAAGGCCTTCCAGCTGCAGAACAGTCAGATCGTGGACAAACTTGTGAATGGATTGCTGGCCTTGAAATACGTACAGACGGTCCCGACTTTGAAGGCTTAATTTATGATTTTTTGACTTTATGATGGTGCACAAGTGGTATGCGTTGAGTAGAAACCATACTTTGTATTTTGATTTTTGATCTTTTCTCAGACTAGTGATATGTGGACAATACTCTTTGCATTTCTGGGCAGCAGCAATGGGACGATTTTGCCCAACAATAGACTAATGTAAGAGTTCTGGTGGGCCGGGTTGGGCTGGGATGTTCGGTTGGATTCAGTGTATTCAATGCATTTTTGACTTGTATTTGCAATGGGACATAACCCCATAGTTCTGAGGTTCCTTCTCCTTCACTCTCTTCTTCTTCACTCCCTCCCTCTTCTGACTACTTTCCTTCTCCCTCAAAAAAAATGAACTTTAACCAGAATGGGACTGGTTGGTCAGCAGCAAAGAAAGGCAAAAGGCCATTTTGCTTTCCAAGGCAAAATATCAATATCAGTGATTAAATTGGTGGCAAGCTCTTAGGGCGTTGTACCAACCTTGAGATTCTTACATGAAGTTACACCCTTAAAAGGAATAAAGTGACCTAAATTGGTTGATCTCTTGGTTTCAGCCAAAAGTAAATTAAAATTTCTATGAAGAATAGCAACCATAAGTTAAGGCCTTGAGAATCCTGCAGATTAAGATCAAATAAGTGTTTTTTCCATTTTTAAAAAATAACTAAACAATGAAGCAAGATACCATAAGTTAGCACTAACAGAAACAATAAATTGCCCATTTGTTTCAGCGCTCCCCAAGGACTTGAGATATTGAAATTGGAAAGGAATATAAAATAATTATGTATGAGATGTTTAAAGGAATAAAAAATAGAATCCCAGTGAGCTACCAAGGGTATGAAAAATGGCCAGGCAGATTGAAGAAGGCTCAAGTAAAACTTTTTTTTTGAAAAAAAAAATTTGTGATCTAAAATGTAATGGATACTACGGCCATGCCACCATGAACATGCCCAATTTCATCTGATCTTGAAAGTTAAGCAGGGTCGAGCTTGGTTAGTATTTGGATGGGAGACCACTTCGGAATACCAGGTGCTGTAGGTGTAAAAAAATAAAATAAAATAAAATATAATGGATATGTTAAACAGTAAATTAGACCTAGCTGAAGAAAGAATTAGCAGATTGACAGTTAGATTCAAAGAAGTTTTTAATACTGTGGAGAAACAAGAAAAGTAAAAATATTAAATATTAAAGAGAAGTTAAAGGATGGAATGAAAAGGCCACATATGTCAAATGGAATCCCAGAAAGACAGAATGGAAAGGATAGAACAGAGGCGATAACTGAAGACATGCTTTGTGAGAACTTCAGAATCCGTGGAAGACATGAATCAATACAGCAAGCCCAGCACATACCAGTCAGGAACAAACTGTGTAGCTTCAAAGACAGAAAATCTCAAAAGCAGCCTGAGGAATGTAAAACAGACTGATATCCTCACTTCTCAACAGTAAAACTGTAACCCGGGAGATGGTAGAATATTATTCTCAAAGAATTGAGCCAAAATAATAGCCATCCTATAATTATATCAGCAAAACTATATTACAAGAACAGAGATGAACACAAAATGTTTTCAGACAAATGAAAACAGGATGTTTTCAAATAGATTGGTGGTTGCCAGGGTTGGTGGGCATAGTGGGTAAAGGTGGTCAAAGGTATAAACTTTCAGTTATATAAATAATGTACAGCATGGTGACGGTAGTTAATAAGACTGCGTGACATATTTGAAAGTTGCTGAGAGAGTAGATCTTAAAAATTCTTAGCACAAGAGAAAAAATTGTGACTATGGGTGATGTTAATTAAACTCACTATGGTGATCATTTTGCAATATATACAAATACCGAATCATTATGTTGTACACCTGAAACTAACAGAATGTTATTTGTCATTCTCATTTTTAAAAAATTGACCCAATATTGGTATATAAAGCAAGTCTCAACAACATATTTCAGTGACTCAACAGAGTCGAGTTCCCATTTTCTTATCAATTTGCAATTAAAACCAGATTGCAAAGATGATAAACTTCATGCTCTTGGGAATTTTTATAAACATGCATACATTTTTACAAACATGGCGCGAGATACCATGTTAGTCCCAGTAGATTGGCAAAAGTAAGACATTTTAGAGGAAAATGTAAATCAGAAGGAATTCTTACACACTTCTGGTGGGAATATAAAGTGCAATAAATTGGAAGTGTAATGGAAATCAGTTTGGTGTTATTTGGTGAAGTGGAACGTTCAAATACATGCTGACCTGGCACTTGCACTCTTAGGTATGTCCTCTAGAAAAAGCTCTTCTACACAAGAAGACATGTGTGAGAATGTCCATAGCCTCATTGTTCACAAAGCCAGAAAGTGGAAACAGCTCAAATGCCCATCAACATGAAAATGGATAAATGGATTATAAGATAGTCACACAATGGAATGCTGTATAACATACACATGAATGAACCACAGGTATCCTTAAAGACGGATGTCAGAGATAAAATATTTAGTGGAAAAAAGCAATGATTAAGAAACTGTGTATAGTATGAAATAATAGAGCCCAAAACAAGTATGTTGTCTAGGAACATATACATGTGTGATAAAATGAAAACAAATGTCAAGCGAATCATAAGCTCCGGATGCAGGATCATGGTTACCTCTAGGGTGGGAGATAAGGGGACAAGCTAGGGACAGGAATGGAGGTAGGAGTGATGGCATCAGGAAAGCCTTGGTTCCTAACTTGGATGGGGGCGTTCACAGGTGTTCACTTTATGACACTTCCTATACATTACACATATTTATTCTTTCATATGTCTAGATGTTACATTACAATGTAAAAAAATTCAGATGTAAAATCAAAGACCTGTACAAATGGGTATTTCCTACGAAAGGGTATATTAGCTCTTCTAAGATGCCTGAATGGAATTAAGTGACAGGTAATTTATTGATGTTAGAGAGGTCTGTATTGAAAAAATAAGTCAGACTTGATTTCTGATTAATATAAATTCAAGGAGTTTTTATAGTCAAATACACTATGTAGTTTTAATAAAATAACATTTCAGTCCGTAATATAATGCGTGATACATTGAACAATTTTAATAAATATTTGTTTTCTTCTCGTCAAAAGATCAGTGTGAAGGAATCTGTCCACCTTTTTATTTTTTTCATTAAATAAAATCGGGGCCACATTGGTTAATAACATCATGTTGATTTCAGGTGTACAATTTAATAACACATCATCTGTATATTGCATTGTGTGCTCACTATCCAGAGTCAGATCTCCTTCCATGTCCGCCTTTTAAAGTTATCTATGGTCTACTCAAAAACGATCGTTTCCTATTACGAAAAATGCCTGTCGTGGCTCTAGTTTGTACCACTGTACGTAGTAGCATTCAATTTCTTTTGTGCAAACTAAACGCTTCAGTTAGTGTTGAACAAAGGAAATTATATGCTCTCGTTACGTGTGCTTTAATTTCGATGCTTAATGGCTTTTAATGTTACAAAATAAGTTTATTATTATATTATGATCTCATTTGTATTATATTGTCTTGCTCTCCTGTATTTGTGGCGATATGGTCATGGTTTACGAAAACAATAATCCCTAAGAAATAGGTCATTAACAGTAGTTAACGATTACTTGTGATCTATGGTAATGACTGATTTCTTTGGGATTATTGCAGTTATAAACCATAATTACAGATTATTACAGCAATAATTATTTTGTTAAAGGAAAAAGTGTTCTGTGCTTGAGCAGCTGCTAAAACAAGTGCCTTGAACATTCAGAATAATGGAAAATTATAATGGAAATTTAGTGTTGCTATTTTTTTAGTCATAAGATATTTTAAAAATTTATAGGTAAGTTATTCATGTATCAGATATTTATATTTCTAAATACAATTTAGATTTGTTCATTTATGTGGTTCTTTAAACTTTGTGTATGTAATTCTGTAACCAAAGTAATTTCTTAGCATTATTTTGAATAGTTAATCTAAAATTTTTGAGGGTTAGGGAAAGGTTTAATGTGTATGAGAAATATCTCTTCTCATTCAATTAAATAATAAAATTATGTTTGATAGCTTAATAATAATGCCTTTGTAGTTCATTGTTCATTTCTTACACTAATCCTAGTTTATTCAATCAGTAGTTATTAAGTTTCCAAGAGTTAAGAAATGCCTGTTTTTCTGTTTCTTGTGTGATACAAATCACTCCTTTCTAAAACAAAGAGTAAATATACATTCCATATTTCTCTAAATAAATTTCCATTCAGAATTCACCATAATTTTAGAAAAATTACTCACAATTTATCACATGCTGTCTTTGCATCTTATTCTTTGATATAAAAATTTTAATTTCAAAGTCACAGAATAAAAAATTAAGGAATAAACAAATTTAAATTTGAGAAATTTATGTCCTGTATTTAATATCTTTTGTCTTTTAATATTAGAAAGTGAATATTCATCACACTGCATTGAAATATATCATTTCCCCCCTTATTTGTCTCAGTGGGTTCAGTTTCTTGGACATGGGGTCTCTCTCTCCCTTCTCATCCTGCCCCATACATATATGTATTCAGTTATAGCTCTGTAGCTGAACATGGTACATAATAGGTACTCAGCAAATGCTTTTCTGAGTGTATTTTAGTTAGGAATTTAAATTTTTTTTAAATATAGTATAACTTAATTTTCTTCAGCAGCTTCTAAAATAAAACTCAGAATTAACATATAAATGTTACATATTGATAAGTTTTATGGTTTTTGTAGGTGTGATGTAGAAGGACTGAAAAGGAAATAGTTATTTATAATAACAGAAAAAATAGTTAACATTTACTGAGCATTTATAGCATGCATTATTATGAGTACTTTACTTGCAGAATAGCATTTAGTGCTTGTCACAAGCCTGTGAGTCAGGTAATTATTATCCTCGTATTTATAAATGAGGAAATTAAGGCCAAGAGAGATTAAGTAACTAGCATAATAAATGGTAGAGGCAGGATTTGAACCCAGGCTGTACTCTTAGCTACCTAGGCTGGTAGCTAAATTGTTCAGCCTTCATTTTTTAAAATTGATCTTCCAACAGAGAAATATAGATATTACATGCATGATGAATTCTTTATCGATTTTAAGTGTGTTTGTTTTATCAAGTGCTCATAGGTAAATAAATGTTTACATTCGTGATAAACCCCAAAGTATGTCAGTTCGCTTATTTTAAATTCAACTATTTGACAGATATTCACATTTATTTTATATGTCACATATACCTGGTTTTATAGCGAGTGGTTTAGGAAGCAAAAGGAGTGTGAAAAGCCTTAGAAATGATCTCAAAGGTAATTGCTGTCTCATCTGTGGTCAGATTTTGGGCGAGAGCTAGATAACAATTCAGAATTAGGAATTAAAATGTATTAGATAAACACCTAAGAGATTGTTGGATCATCAAGGCCTGTCCAGCTCATTGATGACCGTGTTGAGTATTCCCTTTTACCAATCTGGACAGGAAGTGTTATGTATCATAAAGTGAGACTGGACTCTTGGAAATTTGTTGTCTGTTTTTGAATCTTCTAACAAGCATAGACAGCCCTCTTTCATGACTGTTCAATACCTTGTAAAACACAATAAGACTTTAATTCACTCGAAAAGGTTTTCCAATATAGAAACATAATTGATTTCAGTATTACCAAATAGCCCGCTCATCTTTAAAAATCTGTCCCCAAGAATAGCACAATCTTTCTTTTTAGCAAGATAATCGGTATGTCGTTAATTATTCATAGAAGTCTCAAAGATCTTGGAGAATCTGATACATAGATTGATGAATCCAGAGATGTAAAATAATTTGCCTTAAAGAAAAACAGTTCAGTACAAATACCTTCATTTCTAAATTGTCAGCGTTGGCTGCCCCAAAGAAAGATTTGTGAAAACTGTAGATGTTGCCATTGTTGTAAAGTAATTGAATCCTTTGCTGCTGTGGCCCATGAAATTAATTTGCTTGTCAGACATCATTATTCACACAGTGAACATCTTGGATTTTTAAAAATTTTGCATAAAAATACAAAGAGAATAAATTAACTACCATCTATTATGTTCAAAGCAGGGGCAATTTTAAAAATGATCGGACTGTATTGTACTGTTGTGACACTGACCGTTGAGAAAAAGATTCTGGTCATTGGATCATACTAGTACTTACTGACAGCCCTGGATATAATATTACATTTGGTGTTTTGCTAATCAAATTTAATTTTAATCCTAAGTCTTCTGGGTAGATATTTTTTTCTCCATTTTGCAAATAAAAACCCCAAGATGCAAAGGGGTAAGTCACTTATGCAAGATCCCAGTAAATTTGTAGAGCTGGGATTCAAACAGTTTTTATCTGGCTCTTTAAAATCTGTTATTTTCACTGTTTAATACTTAGTGCCTTTATAAAATTAAAACCCAACTCTCCACTCTCTGTCAAGAACTCTTGAGTTCACAGTAGTTTATCCCTTGTTTGGAAGAATAGATCGTTTTGCTAATTTTGAAGTTTTCTGAAAAATAAGCTTTTGTTTCTATCAATACTTTCTAAACATTTTTCTCATTATATATATTAGGACGCCTCGCATGGCTGGTGTACTTGGTTGGGACAGTTGTTGGAGGAAGGCTGACATATACCAGCACAGACGAACACGATGCTATGGATGGAGAATTATCCTGTCGGTAAGTAATGGCCACAGCGTTTACTAAGGAAAGAAATTTAGTCATCGCACTGGTATTGTGCACTAAGGTATTTTGTACCTGGCCTTTTGAGGAAGGTATTTATTCTTTTTATCAATGAGAAAACCAAGACTTAGAGGTTAAGCGATTTGTAGACATCAAATCTCTAATAAATGGTATAGGCGAATATATTTTGAACATGTGTTTAAGTAGTGTGATGAAGACTGAGATTGCTTTTCATTTCTTGGGACCTGATAAAGCACGCAAAGTTGGTGTGTATTGGGATAGTGGTGAAATTGGGGTGACAGACATTGGTCAGAAAGCAGTGGATAAGTCACTCATCCAAAACAAGCTTCGTTTATGATCTTGACTGGGTTTTTCACCCCTTGCCCATCTTTTTAGTAAGAAGCAGTGAATTATTCCCCTCATTATTCCCCTGTTCTAAACTGAGGAAATTGCCTACATATGAATAACATTAGTGTGTTGGTTTTCCACATATTTTGTTTTTTAATAACATCTTTCTTTATAACAAAGTAGTACATGCTTTTGCTGAACACTTGAAAATTTCAAATGAAAAATTACGTATTAGTTTGGAGATAACTACTACTGTCATTTTGGTAAAGACCTTGAGTCTTTTTAATGAATGTTTGAAGGTATATGGACACTACAAGTGTATTTTCCAACTTTTTTGAACAAAAATTATAATACTGTTTTACAAATTAAAATGGGAAAACTGATAATAATACCTAATTCATTTTGGACTATTATTAGAATTAAATGAGTTAATATTTTTTAAATGCTTAGAATAATACCTGGCAAATGGTAAGTACTATATTACTTAAAAAAACAAAACAAAAAAAAGAACCTCTTTTTTTCAAAATTAAACATAATGTTATAAATGTTTCACTTGGACGTGAAATATTCTAAGCTGTACCATAATTTAAACAGACTCTTGTTTTTGGAATTTTAGGTTGTTTCTCAATTTCTCCTTTTTATAAACTGCCTTGAGGTGAATATTTCTTTAGTTATATCTTTATGCAGATCAAAATAATTTTATTAGAATCAATTCCTAAAAGCTGAATAACTTGTTGAATGGTACATAAAGCCTTTCGATCCATATTACCAAGTGGCCTTCTGGAAAAGTCTTACCCGTTTATTTCTTGAACCCAAAGCTGTGAAAGTTTTTTTTTTTTCTCTGTAGTCAAACACTAGATAACACAACTCGTAGCTTTGCAAGTTTATAGATAACAAATGTCTCATTTTAATATATAATTATTTAATATCAAACATAGTTCTCCATTCCTATTCTTGCCATTTGTTGTTTTACTTTGTGATTTAAAAAATATATACAGATTGTATCATTTACCTGGTTTTCTTTTTTGATTATCCTAATTTATCTGTGAGAACTCAGCATAGATCAAAGATCTTAATCCTTTGCTATTCATTTAAAAAATGTTTTCTCCATATTTTTAATTTGTTTTAGAAATTCTTTTTTACCTGCTTTACATATTTATGTATTTATATCTGCGAGTTTTGTCCTCCATATTTTTTTTAGTGCTCATGCTTAGAAAGGTTGTTTCACGCTTATATAATAAAAATATCTACCAGGTTTCGCCTTTTTATATTTAATTTTTAATATAGCTGACATTCATTTTGTTTGAGGGCATTCTTAAAATGCTTTGGTTAATTTTAAACCAAGTGATCAATTTGCCTCTGTGCCAGTTTTTAATATAACATTACATATTTAGTAAATTGGAAATTAAATATACTTTTTGCTAGAGTTAGATGTTTTAAAAGTTTTTGTCATCAAGTAGGGAAATAGCCATTGGCACTACTTTCTTACAAAATATATAAGAGGAAATAAAAGCGGATATGTATTTGCCAAGTAGAAAATATTAATTTTTTTTTTAAAGCAGTAAACGTATTTAAATAAGTCTTGTTTTGTGTTTTAGCCTGTATTCCCTGGAAAACAGAGCCTTGATTGAAGTTTGTGGGTTAAGGCTTTCTGGAAGAGTAGGGGAAAGGGTACAATTTCAGGGAAGAAAGAATGAAGGGAAAAGGAGGAGGAGAGAGAATAAGAGAAAGCAAATAGTCTTCGTCATTCACAGATTCCAGTTTTGCAACTTCTCATACTTGCTAAAATTATTTGGTGCCCCACAATCAGTAGTTGTGGTTCTGCTGTGCTCATTCTTGGATGTGCATAGCGCTGAAAAATTTGAGTTACTGGATGCGCCTTGTCCCAGCTGAGCTCTCATACTGTAAATAAGTGTCCTTTTCACTGTCTATTTAGTGCCATAGTTTTTGCATTTTTGTGCTTTCTGTTGGTAGTTTTGCTGTTTCGAATGGCCCCAGCCTAGTGCTGACTGGAGAGCCTGGCTCAGGAAAGCTGTTACGTGCCTTACAGAGAAAACCCATGTGTCTGGGTGAGCTCCCTTCAGGCAAATGGTACTGCTCTTCGCTGTGCGTCCACTGTTAATGCATCGACAGTGTGCATCAAATAAGGTGCCTTTAAACAGAAACACACATAGAACAGGGTTACGTGTTGATCAGCTGATGAACACATTGTGACCCTGGTTCCTCAGGAGCCTGACCCTGTATTTCCTTTCGGGGCAGCGGTTCAGTATTCACTGATTCAGGCCTCACAGCAGCTTTATAGAACCTAACGCCATGAACAGTGAGAATCAGCTGGACGAAGTAGTGCATTACACACCTGGTCGCTCGCTTCTACAGGTGTTTTCTCAGAGACCACACGGAACCGCTGGGCTTCAGGACAGTCCACGTTGGTAGACGGGGCATGGGGACCGGGGGCAGGCAGTTAATCTGTTCGCTTATTTCTGTCCCATTTCTTCCTCGTGGAAGTCTACTCCTGGGGGTGGTTAACTTTTCCATACTTGGTTCCCCTGGCCTCTCGGAAACGGCTGGGGACGCCAGAGTTCTCGTTGGCCCTGCTGGGTTGCACGTAGGAGCTGGCGCTGTGACAGTCCTCTCCTCTTCCCTGGCTGAGGATTTCTACCTGCAGGGACAGTGTGAATCTTCCCTGGGGCTGCAGGGCAGGTGGTTGATTGAGGCCAGGGGTGGTGAGAGGGGATGCATTTGAACAGGGACCACACAGGTTCAAGGTGGGGCATATATTGGGATTTCCATCCTTTGTCTAGGAAAAAAAAAACATAAATACGTGCTTTAAGATATTGAGATCTTTAAATGAAATAAGGAGGATGTTTTATGTGATATTTTAAAATATCAGTTTCTCATGAAGAAGTTCCAAGTAGCTAGAACCGTGATCCTGTCGCCGCCTGTGCATTGTCACGTGATCCCTTTCCAGCTCCTGGGAGAACACTAGCGAATTAGAAGATCATGAAGCTGCTGCCAAAAATCCATGTGCCATTTTCTCAGGAAAAGGTTACTATTCGTAAAAGCTCCCAATATTGTGATAATTATAATTAAAACACGCTATTTCAATGTATTTAAATACACTCCTTTAACTTAGCAAATAAATATATTTGTGCCCAGGCCACACAATGCTAATCAAATGAAGATAATTTTATAGTCCTTTCAGTTGCATTTATTATGACCAGACTGTCAACCTCTTGAGAGAGTCTCTAAGGATGTTTTCATACATCCTGTATGAAAGGATGTTTTCATATGCATCCTGTATCCTCTGTTTGCTCGTGGCAGGTTCATGCCTTTCAGTTACATCACCATTTCCCCTCGTTGCTCTCACCTGCTCATCTCCGTCATCCCATTGCAGACTGACAGCTAGCTCAGAGTTTTGCTCATATAGATAACTTCAGCTTCTTTCCCATCAGATCACGTTGCTCTCCTCTCCTCGTAAGCTTCCAGTGGCTTCCCGTCACACATGAGACAAATTTCCAAAGCCCTCACCAAGGTCCAGAGCATCTTGTACTTCTCATCTGACCTCGTTCACTGTCATTTCTCACCCTGTTCCACGTCCGCGACACTGGCCTCCTCGCTGTTTTTTGAGGCTTACCAGTGTCTTGAACTTCTCTTTTGTGTAGTGCTCCCGCACTGCGGTCAGGTCTGTGCGCAGATGTCTCTTCTGCCTCTGGCCTCCTTATCCAAAATCACGTTCTCACCCTACTTCGTCTTTCCTTATAGTACTTATTATCCCTCGACATACATCCGTTCATCCCACAGTACGGGCATGAGGGAAGGCATGGGCTTTATCTGCTTTGTTCACTGCTGTGTTACTATCTCATCTACCTGGAAAAACCTTAACCCTGAAGGAATTTAGAGTTTTCTCTGATTTGTTGAGTGGTAATAAAAGAAATTGCACACCTTTGTGGGTAGACACCGTTGTCAGTTAAGATACCATTTCATATCGCCTGAGCCCTCAGTTTTGCTCAGCAATTCTTATCTTCTGACCTCCAAATGCCACAGAACTGTTTCAGATGCGTGTCCTCAAGTTCAATGACTGAAATTAAACTCAAGTCTTCCATTCGGTCTCAGTCTCGAGTATCTTCGTGTCTTTCATCACTGTCCACTCAGTTGCCTGAGCCTGAATCCTGGGAATTTCTCTTACCAGCATCCGTGTGTTCCTCAAATACTGTCAGCTCTGCCTTCTAGTCATCTCAAACAGCCCAGTTATTTCTGCCTCCCCGGCCAGTGTGGCTCCTGTGATCTTTCCCCTGAACTCGTGGTAGAGATTTAAATGGACACCTTGTGTCCTCGCTCGCTTTCTAAAGTACAGATCTGATGATGTCAGTGCTTTGCTTAAACTCTGCAATGACTTTCCATCGCTATTGGGATTAAAATCAACTTGGCTCATCAGGCTCTTTATGATCTGGCCTCTGCCTGTCTCTCTTCTCTCATCTTCTGCCACTGTCTGCTTTATAGCCACATTGAACTTCTTTCAGCTCTTAAAGGAGCTGACACTATCTCTTTGCCCTGTTGCATCCTAGAATATTAGGAATCCTTGCTCATTTCTTTGTAGTGTTTATTATAGCATGTGTCATTCTTTATTCTAATTGTTTTACTGTTTTTTCTTACATAGACAACAGATTTCCGGAGGACTAGGAATATATGTGTCCTGCTCATTGTTATATTCTGAACACCTAATATACACCTGCCGTATATATAGTAGGCTTTCAAAGATTTGCTGACTGAATAATTACTTATTTAATTGGGTATTGAGGGGAATGTCAAACAGTTATCCAAAATTCATTTCTTTCTATTTGAAATGGTTTGTACTTGGATCAACATGTTTTTAATGATGCATTTATCATTTTATTCCCTCTATGCTCTTTACCCAAAATAATTTAAGATAAAGGAAAAATAAATTGAAACTGGAAGTGAATATTAAATATACAGTGTAAGCTTTGGTCTTAAGCCCTTGTTAGAGATGGCTCAAGTCTTTGAAGGACGCTGTGCCAGAGACCGCTAGTTGTCCCATATCGCTCTTCCTTCTTCCGCGGTAATAGAATGACTGTTTTGCCAGGCATGTGGCTGCTTGAATAAAGACCAGATTTCATAGACTCCCCTGCAGCCAGGTTTAGTTAAGTGGTTATGTTCGGCTGTTGGATGTAAGTGGACGTGGTATGTGCAACATCTGGACGTATGGGTGGAGCTGAAGAAGCCATCTGAGACTGTGGAGTGGCTGCGTGAATGGAGGCAGGCGTGGCAGGATGGAAGGAAGCGAGACCCTCAAGCACCCTGGAGTAGCAAGTGGTCCAGGAGCCCTGCCTTGGATTTTTGCTTGAGAGACAAACATCTGTACTGTTTGTTTAAGCCATTGTTATCTTGGATTTCAGGCGTTTGCAGCTGAATTTCTTATACAGCTTCCAAAACTTCTTTGGTAAATAGATCGTGTACCCTGCTGGGAACTCTTTCCTACTTTTTCTTCTGGGGACATCATTGCCTCTTAGGGAAATGCACATCGACAGCTTAGTGTGAGTTGTAAAGGCACCGCAGCGGTGTTCTGGTTTCCTATCTTCCTCAGATTTTAGAATGTCTGCTATAAAGATTAAATAGAAGTAACGATCAAGTACAGAGTCAACAACGAACTAGAGTAGGAAAGGAGAGGTCTGTCTTAATAAAGAATTTAATGAATGACAGGATGTGCCTTATTTAAGTCACTTGAAAAATCACCTGAATCCAGACACAAAGTTTGATGTATATGTATCTATCGATTTAACTAAAAATGACTCCAGCAATCTGCTAATGGATCAATACATAGACCTTAAAAGTCAACTTTGTCCCTCTTCTCAAACTTAGATAATAAACACAGCATCTTGGAGGGGAGACCTGGTTACAGTAATTCATAAATTTAATCTTTAGTAAGTTTTCCTTCATAAATTTTCATGGTATTAAAGATATTTAGTAAGTGTGAAATACTTCTAAATAAGTAGCTTAATGTATAAATATAAGAAATATTTATGAAAATAGTTCTCAAACGATTAATTCGTAATACTTTGGCAATAAGTACCAAGTTTTTACAAGAAGTTCATATGCTATAATCTAGACATTTTGTTTCTGGAAATCTTTGGTAGTAGAGAAGAAGACAGTCGGTATATTTTACTGAAATATGAATCTATATCCAAAATAAGATGATGAAATGTTGACATAGCCTTAATAGTATACAACCATTTAAAATAATGTTTTGGAAAATTTCATAATATGAAGAAAATAATTGGTCAGGATCTATTTAGCGAGACAAATCAGTGGAATAGAATAAAAGTTCGAGTAAGTAATCTGAATGCATAAATGAACTTAGTGTATGTGATAAGGGGTCATTCAAAATAGTGAGCAGAAGATAGACCGCTCAGGAAAGAAATGGTGTTGGAGCAGCTGGGTGGCCAGCTGGAAAAAATGGTGACCCATGCCTTACAAGATACGTTCAGTATAAGATCAAATGTATTATAGAGGTAAATGTTAAAAAATAAAACATAAAACATGCAGGTACAGGTATGACCTTGTTATTATGCAAAGTGCATAAAAGAAAAAAAAGATATAATTTTCTGCATTAAAAAACAATAAAAACTACATATCCTTAAAAAATACAATCATCAAAGTCAAGAGACAAATGAAAAATGAGGAAAAATATATATAGCTCAATAACAGGCAGTGAGCTCTGTGTTCTAATATGTAAAGAATTTGTAGGAATCAGCAATAAAATTATACCCAGTAGAAAAAATTGGCAAAGCATATGAGTGCACAGGTCACAGGCAAGGACATAATATGGCTAAAAAACACAGAAAAATTTTAACTTCACATATTCGACAGAAATACAAATTGAAACTGCACTGAGATGCCACTTTTTCAATAAATTCTAAAGTTTAATACCCTGAATTTCCTATGCACATATGGATAGGATACTCTGATAGACTGATGATAGGAGTATAAATTGTTTCAATTTTTATGGAGAGCAATTTGGTAATAGCTATCAAAATTATAAAATTTATATTCTTTCAGCTAGTAGTTTGACATTTAGAATTGTGTATTGTAACACTGCATATGCAGAATGATGTGTACAAGATTGCTAATTGCAACATCTTTGGAACAGCAAAAAATTATAAACAACTTCAACTTCATCAGTAGGGTCATGTTTGAAAATATTATGATCCATTCATATAATGGAATGTTAAACAGCTGCAAAAGAGAATAAGGAAGCTCTTTATGTCTAATGTGAAAGATCCGTAAGATATGTTGTTAATGGAAAAAGTGAGATTTGAAACCATAAGTATAGTATGCTCCATGTGTTTAAAAGAGTTGGGAGGATATATAGTTGTTTTTGCTTGCCGTACATCTCTGGCAGGAAAGAATCCATTAACAGGGAGAGAAAGGGAGGGAGGGAGGGAGGGAGGGGTGGGGAGGGAGAGTGTGTGAGTATGGCGGGGGTGGGGAGAGAGAGTGAGAGTGTAGGGGGGGCTCTGTGTGTGTGTGTGTGTGTGTGTGTCAGGGCAAGGCAAAACTGCCTTTGGGCAGTTAGAAAAAGGAGAAAAAGTTGCTGCTGCTTCAACCTCTATGTCTGTCTCTTCAAAAGGTTGTCCTAATATTCTGATGTCGTTAGCACCAGGCACTTGGTTGTCGGCCACTGAAACATTTTAATGAAAATAGATAATAAAAAAGATTTCTGTATTGAAAATTATAGACTGGGCTTTTCAATATACTAAATTAAGTTTTTTTCCTCTAAGAAATTTAATTTAACCTTCAATTTATATATGATTTTCTGTTAATAGTTGTATACTTACATTAAAAATATTTGTTTTTGTTAAGATCACTTTGTAATTTATTTCAGGTGAAGAAATTTTTATTCATTAATAAAGTGATATAACTTGATGTATTTTTGTATTTTGTATTTTGAATCCTGTGACCCCAGAATATATAATTATATAAAAATATAAGGTTAAGTGAAAAAGTAAAACTCAGAACTACATATTCAATATTATTCTTTTTTTACTAAAATTTTATGTGTACCTAGATATTAATTTATACCTATGTACCTATATTCATTAAATGCTAGATATTTACTTATATCTAGGTATACTATATGTATATGTCACATGTACCTACACTTAAATTTTTTGTAAAATAATGAGTGTATGTCTGTGTAGTTTGTAATCTTATATATGTGTATGTATGTTTCAGGAAAAAAAACTAGAAGGACTTAGGCCTAATTGTATCTCTTAGTAGGATTTTGGATGTTTTAAAAAATATTTTCTTGTTAAGCTTTTGCATGTTCCCACTTTTTACAGTAATTATGTATTATATTACATTGACAGTTACTGTTTTAGTGTTGCTTCTTTAAGACTTTTCACTAAAGCTTTTTTTCTTTCCTTTATGAAAAGAGTTTTTCAGCTTATATCTTTAATGGATACCGGATTGCCTCAGTGTTCGAACGAGAAAATAGAGCTTGCAATTCTGTGGTTCTTGGATCAGTTTCGTAAGACATACGTTGGTGATCAGCTTCAAAGGACCTCAAAGGTAGGTGTTTACTAGAGATTAAAAAAACTTCTTAGAGATGAAGAAAGATGGTCACATCTAACAGGTTTGAGCTGGATGATACATTTGGGCAATTTCTACATGAGAAATCAAATTCATCAGTTGAAATCAATTGATTAATTGGTATTGAAGGCAATGTGAGATTAATTTGCTCAATTTATGCCTACATTTACCATTTTCTTTGAAGACTGATTGGCAGAGTTAGTGAATGTGTTTTATGTGACTAGTCATTAAATAGTTAAGATTATTTTAAACACTTTAATGGATTTTGCCTTATTGTACTATAGTTCTAGGTTTAAAACATAGCATTTACTCTTCTCGTAGTTCTGGGATTTTTTCTGGATACTTGTCTATTTGTGTGGTTTCCAGGATATTTTTCAGCATTTTTACTTGATACATTATGACGATGAGGAAAGTTAGACTTGCCTTTGAGAGGCCACAGTTAAATCGCCTCCATGCGGAGAACACGTGTCCTGTGATAATCGAGAGTTGAGCACTGGCCAATGTAGATGACTCGATCCTGAGGCGTAAGGAGGGATTTTTGAGTGTGTGACACCAGATATGTAGTAGTACTTGTGACACTGAGATCTGTGAGATGACTTCTTCTCCTGGAATAGTGACTCTTTCCACAACCTTCTCTGTGAGAAGTCCTAAGGATACTCTTATCTCCTTTGGATTTATAGTTTGTATTAGTCATGTTGACGTATTTCTTATTTGAAAAGTCTAGAGTAAGCTTTTTACATTGAACTGAGCTTTTTTCCCCCCTCTGAGATCTTTAGCTTAACTTTCAGTTCATTTATGGTTTTCTATTAATAATAATTATAGAGTAGTGTGAGAAAATATTTTTTGACTCTGTTAAGATCATCCTTTAGTTATTTTATTTTATTTTATTTTATTTTATTTTTTTGCTTTTTAAGAAAGTGGTATAGTTCAGTGCTTTCTTTGTCAAGTATATCGTGATATTTTATTGCCATTTATTTTTGTTCATTAATATCAATAAAATTTTCTTAGAATTCAGCTGCTAGTGAATGAGACCATTAGGGAGAAAAAGGAGTGGCTAGAAATGTGTTAGGTTGACACTAAGACAAATTGAAATCATACAAAAATTACATGGTATGAAGTTTCTACAGGGTGCTTCTTTTAAAATTCTACATGCGTTACTCAAAGATTGAGTATAAATCGAATTATGATTAATGGTCTTGTTTGAAATGTACCGAGAGAGTTGATAATTTTGCTTTTGCAAAAGCAAATGCTCTTGAAACATTACTAATTCAATATCCATTTGGTCTGAGTCTGAAATCAGGAAAGTATAATATGGAGTAGAAAAACCTTCAAATGTTGTGTTTAAAGCACTCAGAAATAAATATGTACAATAATAGTAGTTGTTTTAGGGCAGTGCAGTTTGGGAAATACACACACACAGAGCACATACTTTTTAATATTAAGTAATTGTGAAAAAAGTTAATTATAGATCAATTTTTGTTTATTTTTTGAGAGCTTACATATACAGAAAAAATAAACACATCATAAGACTGGTGTTGATTCATTTATCAGAACTTTAACATTTTTGGTTTATGCATCTTACTGTATTTTCAAGGAGAGGTTAGGCCTTAGATGATGTTACTTCTAAGACATTTCTACTCCATAAGCCCAAAGTGAAGCTAAAACTTTCTTCTTTTCTTTTCTCTGGCTGGTCCGCCGACCTGTCTTAATAGGAACTCTTTTTTTGGGAGGTCAGGGGAAGTGGTCCTTACTGTGTGCCTTGGCATTCTTCTATGAAGGCTTCATGCTCTCTCGTTCTTACAACAAGCCTGAGAGGTTGGTGTTATCATTCCCATTTACAAATGAAAAAACAGACTATCTACAACATTTGTAAGTTCTCTGCATACTATTTTTCTGGCAACCAGCTAAGGAAGACTAGATGGAAAATAGTTTTTGGTTAATGTATTGTCTCATTCCAAATTGTGGCCCAAAAAAAAGAGTGTGAGATAATAGTAAGCAAATAATAATAGTGTGTACTTATTTTGTACTAGGAACTGTACTTAACACTCTTAAGCATGATCTCATTTAATTGGATCCGAGAGCGTATAGCTTGCTAAGTTCTTCTCAGTAGCTTTCCTACACGTTACAAGTTTCATGCTTCATGTACAGCATACTCCACGTCAACTTTCTCAGCTCCTTTACCAGTCGGCATTCTCCATCAATTCTGGGCCTTTGAACAAAATATTTGCTCTGCCCAGGACCTGTTTCTTTTCAATCCAACTTCCACGCCCCTGCCTTACTCTGCTAACTCCTACTTATCTTTCACATCAGACACCCCATCCTTCAGGATGGCCTTTTAACTTAAATTCAGAGAGACTTTCTTCTCTCTGTGTTCTGTAGCACCATCTGTCTCCTGTTTTATCACTGTTACATTGCATTGTAAACATTTGTTAACAAAACGTGTAGATCGTAATTTGAGTTAGGACTATTTCCATCTTTTTTATCACTTTCACTTCCCTAGTGCTTCACATATTGTTTGTATGCTTTCTATTAGATAATGGTTGGATGTGTATGTTTAGTAAGGTTCCATAGGACTTGGATAGACCTCATGTATAATACTTTCAGGTAATAGAGGGGATGTTCATGAGTTGGAAAATGATGCTGACTTTAGTGAAATGGTTTGGCAGCTTTAAATAAGGTATACTATTAAGCATCTGGAAAATGTATAGAAGCCTGCATATGCAAAATAATACAGTTCATAGAAATAAGTGTTTCAGGAACCAAGGTGAAAATATTAGAGTCCTAAGTGATGTATAGAATTATGTCCTATAAGTGAAAAAGAAGAATCAAAGGTAGTAGCTGTAGGCATTTAGCGAACAGTTAGTCTGTGCCAAAGACTTTGCATAGCACTTGACAGGCATCTAATTTTATTTTACAAAAACTCCATGGAAATAGTTATTTTTATTAACACCCACCCCACCTCTTTTTACATATATGGAAACTGAGGCTTGGAATGATTAATTAATTAATGTGTTTAACTGGACTTTATGTTAGTTGGACCTTATTTGAACCCAGGACACCTAATAACAGAGCCTGTGTTACTAAGCATTTTGCTCTATTGTCTCCTGTTGGATCTTTCACTGGGATGCTGAGTGGGGTTTTCAAACTCCATGAGTTCAAGAAAGGAACTGTTCTAAAATTCCTATTTCGAGGAAGAATGACTTTGAACCCAAAAGTACCACTTTGTTCTTCTTACATCTAATCTGTCACCTAATCTTGCTGATATTTTCTAAATATCTCTCAGTTCCACTCTTTTCTCAGGCATCTTTTTATCCTCAGCAAATCAAGTGAGGAATGACAAGCAATGAGATACCATATCATACCTATTAGCTGGAGACAATTAAAAAGTCTGACAAAAGTAAGTATTTGTGAGGAAGTGAAAATAACGAACACCAGGGCAACCACCCAGAAAGTAATTAAAAACATATATAGTGAAAAAAAATCATTAAAGTTTAAATATTATACTATAAAGTGTTTACTTAGTGCAAAAGAAAGCAGTACAGGAGAGCTAGAGGGACAAAAAAAGACATTAAATGTTCCAAAAAAAGGAAAATGGCTGACATAAATCCAACAATAGCAATAATAACATTAAACGAATAATATAAAATCCAAAGAATAGGCTGAGGTTGTTAGACTGGCTTTTAAAAAACAGTGTCCAACATGGTATCTACAGAACACACATTTTAAACTCAAAAATACAAGTAGATTGGAACTAAAAGGATGGCAAAGGTACTTAGACACCAACCATAAAAAATCTCAAGTAGCTATGTTAATATCAGACAAAATAGCCTTTAAAACAAACAAAAAATGTCACTAGGGATAAAGACGGACATTTTATAATGATAAAAGGGTCAATCTTTTGAGGAAAATACAACAGCTATAAACACATATATACCAAAGAACAAGGGTCCCAAATACACGAGGCAAAACTGAGAGAAATAATAGTAGTAATAGTTGATGACTATAATACCCTAGTCTCAGTAATGGTTAGAACAACTAGGCAGTAGATCTATAAGGAAGTAATAAACTCAAACAGTATTATAAATAAACAAGACCACAGACAGCTATACAACACTTTATCCAGCAACAGCAGAATTTACATTCTTAAATATAGAACATTGTTCAGGACAGAGAATATGTTTGACCATAAAACCTAACTCAATAAATTTAAAAGAATTGAAATAACAAAAATGTGTTCTCCAACCACAGTGTAATGAATAGAAATCAATAACAGAAATTTGGGAAACTCAAATATGTGGAAATTAAACAATACACTTCTAAACAACCAGTAAATCAAAGAAGAAATCACAAGGGAAATTAGGAAATACTTCCAGGTGAAAGAAAATGAAGACAACATGCCAAAATTTGTAAGATTCAACTAAAGTAATACTTATGAATAAATGTATAGCTGTAAATATCTAAAAAGAAAAAAAAAAGAAACTAAACCTAAGGCAAGTAGAAAGAAGGATATAATAAAGAGCAGAGGAGAAATTAATGAAATAGAAGTTCAAACAATAGCAAGAGTCAACAAAATCCAAACTTAGTTCTTTGTAAAGATAAACAAGATAGACAAACCTTTAGTTAAATTAACAAAGAAGGAAGACTCAAAGTACTAAAATCAGGAATGAAATAGGTGACATTACTATTGATCTTGCAGAAATAAAAAGGATTATAATGGAATATTATGAACAGTTGAATGCCAATAAGTTACACGACTTAGATGAAATGGATGAATTCCTAGAAAGACATAAACTACTAAAACTGATTCAAGAAGTTATGGAAATCTGAACAGACATACCACAATTAAAGAGATTGAATTAATAATAAAAAATTATCCACAAAGAAGAGCCCAAGAAGATGGCTTCCGTCATAAATTCTACCAAATATTGAAATAATACCAACTCTTCATAAATGCTTCCAAAAAGTAGAAGAGAACCCTTCCTAACTCATTCTGCAAGGCCAGTTAAACCTGATACGAGAATCATACAAATACATCACAAGAAAGAAAACTACTCACCAACATCTCTTACAATATAGATGCAAAAAAACTCAAAAAGAACAACAACTAAACCATGCAGACTGAATCCAACAACTTCCAAATCCTTTCCTTGGTGATTAGAGATGGAAGTCAAGGGTATCTCTTTAACATCATACTTGAGGCTTTGGTCAGGGAAATTATGCAACAAAATGAGACAAAAGGCACCCAAATTGAGAGGGAAGAAGTAAAACTACCTCTGTTTGCAAATGGCATGATCTTGTATGTAGAAAATCCTAAGAATTCACTAAGCTATTAGAACTAATTTAAAAAATTGGTAAGTTTGCAAGATAGAAGATGAATATAAAAAAAAATCAATTGCATTTCTATACACTTGAAGTAACCTACCTGAAAATGAAGTGAATAAAACATCCATTTCTAATAGCATCCAAAATAGTTAGTTAGGAATAAATTTAACAAAAGAAGTGCAAAACTTACAAACTGAAAATTAAAAGACGTTGGAACAAACTTTAAAAAATCTAATAGATGGAAAGATATCCCATGGTCACGAATCAGAAGACTTAATATTGTTAAGGTGGCAATAATTGCTGACCAAATTGATCTACAACTTCAACACAATCTGTCAAAATCTCAGCTGTCTTTGCAAGAATTTGACAACTTATCCCAAGATTTATATGAAAATTTAAAATAGCAAGAATAGCCAAAACAATCTTGGAAAAGAAGAATATGACCATACCAATTTGAAAACTTACTGCAAAGCACCAATAATGAAAATAGTGTGGTAATGTCATAAGGTTAGACACAGAAGTCAGTGAAATAGAACTGAGAGTCCAGGTTTGCAGTCAGTGTTTTTGATAAGGATGCCAGGACAACCCAATGGTGAAAGAATAGTCTTTTTGACAAATGATGCCAGACAACAGGATATCCAAGAAGGAAGTTGGACCCCTGTCTCCCACCACACACAAAAATTAGGTCAAAATAAGTAGGACCTACACATGAGTTAAAACTGTGAAACTCTTAGAAGAAAACATAGGAGTCAACTTTATGACTTTGGATTGGGCAATGGTTTTTTAGGTACCACACCGAAAACACAAACTACCAAAGAGAAAAATAGATAAATTGGACTTCATTCAAAATTAAAAACTTTTGTGCCTCAGAGGACAACATCAAGAAAGTAAAAATGCAACCCACAAAATGGGAGAAGATATGTACAAATTATTTATCTGATAAGGAACTTGCACCTAAAATATAGAAAGAGCTTTTAGAATTTAGTAATAAAAATATAATCCAATTTAAAAGTGGGAAAAGGATTTGAGTAGACATTTTTTCTAAAGAAGACAAACAAATGGCCAGTAAGCACATGAAAATATGTTTAACATCACTGTAATCCGTGGGAAATTAAATCATCATAATTCAGGGAAATCCATGTCAGTACCATAGTAAGATACCACTTCACACTCCCCAGGAGCAATATAATCAGAAAGTCAGTTAGCAACAAGTACTGGTGAGGGTGTGAAGCAGTTGGACCTTCATCTACTGCTGGTGGGAATGGAAAGTGGTACAACCAGTTTGGAAAACAATCCAGCACTTATTCAAAAAGTTGCACATAGAGATACCACGTGATCCAGCAATTCCAGTCTTATGTATATAGCCAAGATAAATGAAAATACCTGTACATAAAAGCTTACACAGCTATTCACAGAATCATTATTTCTAATAGGCATAAGGTAGAAAAATATAAATGCCCATCAATTGAAGAATGGATAAAATATGGTATATGCCAAAATGAGAGATTACTCAGTCATAAAAGGGGACGGAGTACTGGTACATGCTGCAGTATGGAGGATCCACTAACACGTAATGCTGAAAGAAGCCAGCCACAGAGAAACAAATATTGTGCGATTCCATTTATGTGAAATTTCCAGAATAGGCAAGTCCATAGAAACAAAGTAGGTTATTGGTTGCCTAGGAAAGGTATTTTTTTGTAGTATGGGAAATATTTTTAATTGATTGTAATGATGGTTGCAAATGTCTGTGGATATACTAAAAGCCATTCGATTGTATACTTTGAATGTCTGAATTGCATAGTAGGTGAATGTCTCAGCTATTACCAAAATAAGGTAAAATCTCATTTTTAAAATGAAGAAAAGATTTAAACAAGCACATCGAAAGAAGATATCTAAATGACCAATAATCACATAGAAAGATGCTCAACATTGTTAATCATCAGTGAAATCAAATGAAATTCCAATATACAATACCCAAATGGCTAAATGAAAAAGACTGATAAAACCAAGCCTTGATGATGGTGTGGAACACATGAAACCATCGTATGTTGCTGGTGGGGAGAAAATTGATGTAACTATTTTGGAAAATTTGGTGGTATCTACTAACACTGAACATAGCTATTCTATAATTCATCAGTTCCATCCTTAGATATAAACTCAGAAGAAATGAGTTTATTCATCCACCAAGTGATGTGTACAACAGTGGTCATAGCAGCTTCGTTTATAACATCTAACTCATCCCATCAACAGTCAAACGGATAAATAAGTTAACATATAGTTGTACAATGTAATACTACACAACAGTAAAAGAAAAGAGAAAACATTTTGCTACAAGCAAACATTTGGATGAATCGATTATAATCAATTTAGCTATGATGATGAATGAAAAAAGTTAGACAAAGTATACATACTTGATGATGATTCTTAATTTATTCACAAACTGATTCATGATGATAGAAGTCAGAATGGCAGATACTTTTGGGGCGGGAGAATATCTTGGCTGGAGAAGATGAATAAGGGAGCCTTCTGGGGAGCTGCAGGTGTTTTTATCTTGATGAGAGTGACAGGACTGTGTACATATGTAAAAATTCACTGAGCTTGGAATTATGATTTCTAACATATTTATGTATCTTATACCTCAATAAACATTTTTTATAAAAAAATTATTCATAAAAGCCTGATGTGTAATTTTGAAAACAAAAGGAAACTTGTCCATCAGCAGGAGAGTGGATAAATACATTTTTGTATAGTTGTACAATGGGATTCTGTAGAGCAATGAAAGCAAGCATTCGTTTTTTGAAAACTACATTTATTTTTGGATTAAAAAAACCCTCCATATTGTATTAAAAAGTTGTAAAGGGATATATATATATATATATATATATATATATATATATATATACACACACATATATATGTGTATATATATATATACTTTCTATATCAAATCTGTTAAGAATATAGTATGTTTATGAATTCTGTATATAGTAAAAATATAAAATTTTGCATGGCATTCGTAAACACTAAAGTCAGGATAGTAGTTATCTCTGGTTGAGCAGAAGTATGGGATTAGATAGGAAGGCGCAAGAGACTTCACCTGTAATGTTTTATTTCTTAGTCTGTATGGTGGTTTTCCATGGGTGTTTATTATTATTATTCCTTTTCCTATATTTGAAATTTTAATAATCTATAAAACAAATAAGGAATCTATTTAAACTTGGCAAATTTAACATTCTCATTTACCCTCTTCAGCATCCTGGAACCCTACTGTAAAGGAATAAAAAAAGAAATAAACTTACAAGGAAAAAACGGAGGGGATGCTAGACAATGAGACATTTGAATCTAGCTACCAAATATATAACTTGTATTTATCTTAATGTACCTGAGAGAGAGCTGAACCCTAAATGTTTGCAGTGGAGTGAGCCAATAACTAGGGAGATGATTCACACTAAGAACCCCAGGAAAACTGAGAACTTGGAGTTGTTAGATACCCTTGAAGGGTAGGTAGGGCTTAGGGTGTTGATGAAAAGGGGAGAACTGATTTCAGATGTGTGTTAGGGTCAGTTAGGGTACCATGCCACTTACCTACTCCGGCTCAGCTAGAGGCTCCTCTCCCGCTTTTACAGGAAACGGGAATTTTTTTCTGGAAGTTTGAATAGCTGGAGATGACAATGAGACACTGAACAGAAAATGCCCATGGACGAATTCCTCAATTCTTGCTAAAACACTTCCTGAGCTTGAAACTCCAAAGCTGGAGATTGGAGAGTCTTAACACACACAGATGTGTGGGACCCCCAATTTAAAAATCTGCCTGCCTTATGATCCTGCAGTGTTTACTGGATGATGAGCCCTGTTGTGAACAGAGTCAGTTTTGAGTGCCTCATTCTAAGAATTGAACAGCTGCCAACTGCCAGCCTTTCGAAGAAAACCTCATGTGAAAATCACAGAAAAAGAGAAACTAGGAAATTGGCACAAAACAAAACAAAATGAATTATATTCCAACCTTGAAACAAGATTTTATAAAAAGGATAATTCAGAAAAGAAAGTGCTCTTTGAAAACGATACATGATAGCAGAAATTAAATCTTAGTGGATTCGGATAACATAGCAAATGTCACCCAAAAAGAGGAACAGAAAGTTAAAATAAGAATGGACAAAAGGAGAAAACTAAGAAAATTCGACAATCCAGGAAGCCCAAGAGAGAATTAATAAGAGTTCCAGTAAGACGAAATGAATGAATACTACAAATTTTTTGTAGTGAAGGATGTCCAGCAAAGTGAGTGAAAAAAAGCTCTATATCAAGCACGTGGCATCATAAATTCACATCATCGGGGCAAAGAGAAGCTTCTAGAAACTTCGAGAGAGAAAATAGATGCCATTGAGAAGATAGGAATGAGAATTATGTTGGGCTTCTACATTAGAAGCAGAAGACAGTGGAACAATACCCTCACAGTTTTGGAGAAAAAAGAAAATGAATTCCAACTTAGAATTTTATATCCAGTCAAACGTAAGACAAAGCCTCACATTTTACTTCCCTTCCATCCTTTACCATGAAGCTGCTGGAGGCTGTGTTCCACCAACTTAAGAGAGTAAACCCAGAAGAAGGAAGGCGTAGGATCTGAAAATCGGGGAAATCCAGCATAGGAGAGAGGCTGAGGGAGTTTCCAGCTTGATGACAAAGGGAAGCTCTCAGATGACAGCTGTGCCTCAAGCATAGAGAGCAGCCAGTTTAGACTGGAACAGGTGGAAGAATTTTGTGTTTTCTTTTTCTCTTTCTTGCCTTTTTTTTTTTTTTTAATATAGAAACCGAGTGATCACATGATGCGTTGGATCACATTGAGAGTAGTTGAGGGGGTTTACAGATCTGGAGTAGAGTTTGAGGATCAATTTACAATAGGCACAGACACAGGAAACTTAGGGAAACGAACAGTGAGTCACACTAAATGTACATGAAAGGGAAGCCAAGTACAGTAATAGTGTAGAGCTTAATTATGAATAACACATACATTGTCATCAGGGAGTGATGAGATAATGTCTAAAATTCAAAAAGCAAGAAATAGCTATATCAGCATGTTATTTAGAAGAGTGGGTAGAAATAGTAAAATAATTAGCTAAGTGTTAAATGTGGGTTGACTGAGAATTGGAATCAAATGTGGGGAGGAGGATATTAGGATGGCAGCTTTTCATTATTACTATTTGGTTTTTAAATGATGCGAATGTTTAATTTTAATAGAAATACAGATTCATTTAGATAATTACAATATCATTCTATACATGCACAGCTCATGGTAAGCCTATGGCGTCACGGGAGCACAGAGTATTAATTAGTCAGGATGCTGGGAATCAGAGAAGGCCCCTGGGAGAAGGAATTTCTGCCTGGAATCCAGAGAGTTAGTAGAAGCCACGGGGAAGGAAGGCAAGTAGGATGCCTGTTCTGGAAGGTAGGAGCAGAGTGCACGAAGCCTCAAAGATCCCACGTTAGAAGAAATCCAACATGGCAGACATTGGCAGTATCCGCAGTGATCGTCACAGAACCTAACAAATGCTCAGTAAATATTTGTTCAATGAATGAGTATCAAATCGATGTACGAAAAAGGGGTTTGTTTGTTTGTTTGTTTGTTTGTTTGTTTTTAAGAATGAGAAGTCTAGAAAAGGAGACACATGGCAGCCATGTGTGCCTACTCTGTATGTATCTGGAGCACCAGAAGTCTAGGTGGAAGGGACAGCATTCAGGCCCCCACAGACTGGTCAGTCTGTCCTCCAGCCACGTGAATTTCTTCTGAGATGTATCAATCTGGAGTTCAGTAAGGGTGTAATTAGTCCGTCCTGCTCCTGGAATGAAATGTACTAAAGTGTGGCTGATACTTCAACTGTATATGTCAATAGATCACCCACCTTAAACTGCCAGGATACAATTTGAAACATTAAAACTTCTAAATAGAGTAGGATCTTTGTTAGGGTATATCACAATTTTTGTATTTCTCAGTTGTTTCTGTTAATTATTACCAGTGCTTTTTTTTTTTTCTCTCATTACATGGTGGGTGCCACTATTTACCATAATTATAAATTGTTTCAGTTTATTAATTGAGAAGTTTTAAATATTACATTTTTAATTTGATGTCCATTTATTAGGAAAAGCCCATTTTAATTTTTAATCCAAGTAAAATTGGATACAGAAGAGCCTTTTTTAAACACATAAACACACATACAGTTGGGCTTCTGAATATTTTCTAAAGATTGGAAGTTTTTCACTTAGTTCTTAAATTCCTTCATTTTAATGCTATCATAAACTCTGCCATGAACATCAGTTTTGTTTTGGTTGGTTACAGAATCTCACCAATAAGGGAAATTCCAAAAGTTAGTTAGATTTTGAAATGTATTTTCCTTTAAAAATAGATCCCCAAAGAGCTATTTAATCAACGACACTGATAAACTATAGTTTTAATAGAAATTGTATAAATTTTGGCCGTTTAAAACAAGGCACCAGAAATTGAAGAGAAAGCAAATTCTCTCCCCCTTCGGATTTAAAATTTGAAATAGGAGCGTTAATCTTAGAGATTTTCTCTCCTTTCTTCACTCTCAGGGTTGACATCCTATCCAGTCAGTCACCACCAGAGGGATTTCGTCCTCTGTCCTTTAAAATGATCTGTACCTCATTTCTCCATCACTGCACTGCACACTGCAGCACACACACACACACACACACACACACACACACCCCCGCACACACCCTGCCTGACAAATGTGCCTTCTTTCCAAATACCTAGCATCTGCCAGATGTCAAAAGGAAAGCATTCCAATTAATGTACGAATGAGTTCTCCCAGAAAGGATTTGCCTTTTCTAAACGCCAAAGAATTTCAAACAGTATAACTAAGAAAAGTAAGTAAAAAATCAGGCTGTGCTGAGGTGGCTGCTTAGATCCAGGAACCACATGGTCTACGAGTTTCCCACCAATTCCCCCCCCCCTTTTTTTCTTTCCTTCCTTCTTTCTTTTGCTCTTTTGGCCTTCATCCTCCTGAATCTAGCTCGGTCTTAATAATTTCCGGGTTGCTTTTCAGGAAGGTTCCCAAGACATTGAGACAGTCGCGAGGCCAGAGGGGGCGCAGGCAGCATTGTCATTTATAAACAGGGTGACCGTACATTTAGCTATGCTAACGTTAGTCTCGATTCACACTTGTTGTCCTGACATAGTTGATAGTCATTCTGCCTTTCATTCTCAAAAGCATCCCTGTTTGGATAATGAATTATAGGGCCACCTTATGTATAAGTCACTTGTTTATAAATAGGACATTGTCGTAATTCCTAAATGGGAAATAACTGTTAAAGCCAGGCGAGTGATCCTTTTGACTCTCTGGCCCTCCAAACCGGAGTACAAGCCTTGTTGATAAGCCTCACGAACCGGTGATGTATAAGCACGTCGTATCCTTCTAATTCTGTGGGATAACCTGGAATTTGCATTAAGGCAGTAAGTGCCTCTCAGTGTATTTTCAAGTTATTCAAAATAGAAATGGGAATCCTTCCGCTTTTAAGCATCATCTTTGTGTATAGACTTCTGAATTGTTTTATGCAATTACCTGTTCTCCAGCTTTTCTCCTCCTGTTGAATACACTCATGCAGCAGCAGATGGCATTCTCTCCCTACGATGCTGGTTCTCGTGTATTATAGACTGTTACTCACAGTTCCTGGTGGATTGAGTAGGAAAGCACTTGAATTATGAAATAGAAAGACGTATCGGAACAGTAACTTCTGTGGACTGCTGTAAGGAGAAATGCAGTCCCATGTTGAAATAACGTACTTGCTGCTTTTTTAGGCACTTGGATATATTTCCGTGGTTGGCAGAACAGATCTTTGTACTTAATAACAATTTTCGGGGAAAGCATTTGGGAAATTTCAATCACAGGAAACCTGTTTTGTGCATAGAACTTTTACTTTGGTGAAAAATAAGTAGCGGCTTCAAAACAGGTTAAACGGTAAACATTTAAACATTTAAAAATATTTTAGTATAATAAATCATTCCAGTTACAGGAGAAAAATTACCTTCAAAAGTTAAGATTATCTTTTGAAGTTTGGGTGTTAGAGAATAATGATCAGTGACTTTTGGAATTTTTTTCTAAGTGTTTTAACAGTTTTTGAACTCTAACTCTGTGCTGCTTTCACATGTATTGTGTAAATGTATTGTAATCTGTCTCTGTGATAGTGTGTTATCAGAGCTAGCTATGTTTTCTTTCTTAGAGAATGGTTAATGTTTGTATTCCAAGTTAATGTTTATACCGCTTTATTTTATTGGTGAGAGATTTGTTCTTTCAGTTGTCATATAATAACATCTAATGTGTATGTTATAAGTATAATACATCAGTATTCAGATAGGTCCCTTTTTTACAAGGTAGTTTCTCAATACCCCTTCCCACTTAATTCATCTTATATCATAATATATATATTAAATATTAAAAAAATACACATTATATGCCCTTGGTTAACAGACAGTTGAGTAAAGCAGACCGAAGCCCTAATTATTTTATTTTTAAAATGTCTCTGCTTTATAAATGAATTTGCCAAGTTACACTATTAAACATGAACTCCTTGAGTGCATTTAGGTGTTGATTCAGGAGCATTAAGTCCTAGACAAAGAGGTTTGGAGCAGAAAAACCTCAAGTTAAAATCCAAGCAGTCATTAATGTTTAACGTTATGATGCAAGAGAAATATAGGATTTAAATGGAAAAATATGGGCTTAGATCTTTTAAACTGACTTTTATCATTTATTATTTATCACACCAAATCAAATATACCACTGTTTGGCATCAGATCTTATGTGAATTATGTTTAATTTTGTCATTCTTTATATATACGTTTGTTAAACACTTTCTGTCTCCCCTTGTGCCAAGCACTATACTAGACCCTAGAAGACTAGAAAGATAATGATTCTTTGTCAAATGTATGTTTACCCATGGAGTACTTTTAATTTACCTTTTCTACTTATTTTTTTCCATTTATTTTAGTGATTATAAATTCTAAGGCATTTAAAATCTGACATCTGAGCACAAAGTAAAAACTCCATGTGCATTCACAGATAATGAATGACATATTTCGTATTGTTCTCTTGATTAATCTTTAAAAAGTAAGGTGGAAGGTAATAATTTCTTCTGATAATGATTCATAAATTTTTTGCCTCTGGTGTATTTATCTTCCCACATTTAAAATTTTCCAAATGATTCTGAGAAACCGTTGCGATAAGAATAATAATATCCCATGGTTTGTGACTAAGATATATCTTTGAAGTTTCAGCACTAAAGAACACTCTCAATTTAAAGAGGTTTTAGTTTTTAAGTTTTATAACTCAAAATTCCCCCCCCCATTGGTGTGTAGTTTTTCTTAATAGTCATTGGGTCTTGTGGAAATCAAGGCACAAAGAGATCTTCCCACACAGGTCAAAAGGTAGGGCATGCAACATACAATCTTTTCCCTGAGAAAGGTTTCCCATTGTTTAAATTATGTCTGCAGTTTATTATGTGTGTGCATAGACACATGTATTTATACACACACACACACACACAATGTCTGCATTTATTTGATAGTTCTTGCTTCCAGGATAACGATGGATGTCCTTGAAAAATCAGAGAACCTGCTGAATACATCACTGACCACTTTGTAACATGGAGGTGGCAAACTTAGTTCATGGGATTTTGGAGTGGCATCTGTTATCTTAAAAATATTTGAGTTCCTTAAAAGAACCCATATGTGAAAATACATCATTAACTTTGGCATTTTAACTCTAAAGCATATGCACATCTTCTACTAAATTTCGACCCCAGATGTGTTCACCTTGATGCTGATGCTAAACTTGGTTATCGTTCTTATTATTTAGTGTCAAAATAGTTGCCATCGAGAATCTCCTACTACACCCTGAAAGTATTTTCTTTCTTCTGCTCATAATTGCTTTAAGTAGCTTGCTTGAAGGGAACCGGGATGAGATAGGATCCATCCTACTTCTGCTGCAGACACCCCGAAGCTAGCATCTGTAAATAATCCACCCCACACCTTCATTTCTTTTTGCTTCGAGGAATGCTTAACACCTATTATATATTGTGATGATCAACTGGAATGATAAGAAAAGTCATTTTAGCTACAATTTGTAAATAAATACGGTTGAAATATTTCCAATGGAGTTTTAGCCTTCAGAATAGCGATCCTGTAGTGTCAAATATTTCCGGCAAAACTGGGTGAGGAATGTTGTAAGATTTTGAATCTTTTAAATCACTTATTTAATATTCTTTAAAAGTTCTCTATATTAATTACTCAGTCACTTATGTACTAACACATTATGTTTTTTTTTAGTAGGATAAATATAAAAAAGTAAACACAGGATATTATTTTCAAGGCACATTAGTATTTGAAGAATAGATACGTTCGGCCTTAAAGCAAGCCTGGTACTAGTGGTTAAAACATTTTAATAACGTATTTGGGGGCTGTATTCATATGTGTTTATGCTTTTCTTTTTCAAATATATGCTGTTCATTGCTAATTCATGTTCTTATCTCATAACTTGGAAGAAAAATTAACAAGGTAGACTTACTGAAAATATATGAATGATAAGTCAGAATTGCAGGCTACTTACTAATTTACACACAGATTGTGGGATTACAATGGTGTAAAATAGACAGTAGAAACTAAAGTATTGGACAAAAGACAGAAGAAATATTAAAAAAATATTAATTTGCTAACGTTAAAATGACAGTGTTTTCTTTTATTTTTTTGCTGTTTTCAGCTTTTCTCTGAGGTTACATTATCTATATTTGGCACATCCGGTAAAGGCCAATAGAAAGTGTTTGACTGTCCAAGTCCAAATGGCACTGCCCTTGTCCAAATTATAGACACTTTTAGGCAACAGTTTAATGCATAGCACAGTAGGAAGTTTATTGAATGAATTGGTTTAAATGTGTTGTCACAAATTATTCTCCACTTATTCTATATTCTAAGTCTTACAAATTTAGGTTGTAGTTCACATGGATACAATGCGCATTTATTAGATCACTACTGATTTCAGAGAATATTATATGCTTATTAATTTTTGTTTATCAAACTAGCTAATTCCAGTTTATGTAATGTTAATCCTCTTGCCACCACGTGCAGTAAACTGAAAAAACAGAAACTCCAGTAGTGTGGACTATAATATTTAATGTTTATGTTCCATCTGGTACATTTATTTTTTTATTTCCTGTGATAAGCCAAAAAAAATTTTTTTTAAGCTTTAAACAAAGGCTAAGTGAGCATTCCGAATAAGGCTCCCTTACTGTCCTAATGATTAATGATCACTGAACACTTTTGAAAGATTAGCATTTTTCAGAGCTGCTAAAAAAACATATACTGTTTTATTTAATTACAAGAAAGTAAAGGCTCTTCACACTGACAGGTGGTGGAAATTAGCAGGCAGTTTTGAAATTGTGCTGTGCCCAAGAAATTAGATCTCATTTTAATTCTGCTTTTCTCAACTAGCAAATGAGGTTAATGCCATACATATTCAGCTGATATGGATGAAGAAATTGATATAAAGTAGATCAGCATAGCTACAGGGCGAGATTAATTTATAGGTAAAGAGGCAGTGATGAATGGAAGTAATGTACTAGTGGTCACTAAACCCCTCTGCCATGAGGGCTGCAATAGCGCTAGTTGCTCATTAAAGGCATTGCCGGGGTATATCAAATAGAAATCTGAAAAGGAATAGCCAACTAACCCCTAATTATCAAAATACAGAAAATACTAATTATCCCTTAATTAGCTTTTCTTTTAATGTACTGAAATTTGTTACTTTTTGTGTGGCACAAATGGATAGTTATATCAACAATAAATAGGTTGTTTTAATAACTTTCTTTTACCTCTGGGAAAACTACACTCCAATTTTTAATATGCAATAATGCTTCTCTCTAGCCTGTAGGAGATGAAAATTATTAAGTAGCTTTATTTTTTTGAAGATTTTACAGCAGCTTTGGGAAGAATTATTTCACCATGCATCAATTACTTTTAATTGAACTGAATATTTTTCAGGTTGTACCAAATGCCTCTCATTTAAGTTTAGCAGTTAGAGTTTAAGAAAGCATCGTAATGAGAACGGCATGTAACCTCTGTCATGTGTTGTAATAAGATAAGGATGATTATTTATTTTGAAGTTTTAAAAAGCAACCCAGGCTAGAAATTGTAAATGTGGTCACCTGTTTTATTTCTGGTAGGCAGTGTTGGAGAATCAGAGGCTCTATGCTTTAGAAACTTGTGATGTTTTTTCTTCCCTAAAACAAGATTGCTATCAGAAGATCCAGTTAAGAAAAGGTTCATCTATTCAGAATAAAGATACAGGGCTGCCGTAGGGAGAAGCGGCTTGGGTTTTTGGCGAAACAGACTTCAAGCCTGCTCTGTGCTCCCCCTACTATTTCTTACTACTCTTCGCAAATGCATTCACTTTTCTTAATATCGGTTTCCTCACCTACCAGTGGAGGAGAAGCCTTTTACAGAGAATTCTGAGGATTAATAAATTATGCGACAAGTACCTAGCATAGAATTTAATCTGCTTTTGTGGATGCTCTAAAAAAAAAAAAATCTGCTGTTATTGATAAGAATAGAAAAATAGGACTACATTTTTAAAAAATTATCTATAAATTTAATAGGATGCAAAGTTCTCATTGAAATAGTTTCATGTAATCTGATTTTTAGAATATCTCATGTCATTCCTGATCTGTTTTGGAAACCAACTGATTTATCACAGATAGAGATTTTTTGGTGTGTGTGGAGAATTTAGAAACAGTTCATTTTGGGGGTGAATATTTACAGCAATTGTAACATCGGCAGATAATCTAAATGCATGTTTTTTCCTAATGCCAGGCAGAGCTGGGAATTAAACCCAGACAGTCTGATTCTAAAGCCTGCCTAGGAAAGGACAAAAGTGTGACTTCTGACACAATCAAATCTGTAATTTTCTCAGAATCCCTTTTTTTCTAACCTCTTTTGCTTCCAATGGCTTTGTCGAATTTGAGTTTCCTCTCTCCTCTTTTGCTTCTCTTATTGAGGGTCTAGTCATGAGGTACGCTGGCCATTAACTAGGTCTGTGACACGAAACCTCTCTTAATTGTGTTTTCCTTGCCAGTAAAATAAAATTCATAATGCTCATCACTCTTTCGGTACTGAATTGCATCAGTATGTCTTGCCAGCATCAGTTATGTTGTAATTTTTGTCAGAAAAATCATATAAACAATTAAAATAGGAAAAAAAAAAAAAGCAGGTTCCCAGAAGAGAAGCAAGCAGGAGAAGCATGGTACAATTTACCAAGACATGAATATGAGCATTACCTTACCGCGTAAGCACTGCCAGCTTACTTATCAGAATTGGAGATGCTAACTAAATGAATGTCTGTGGAAGTAAGTTGTAAAGTGTGTGAAAAATGACGGCGCTACCTTTCGCCTGCTCACAACTGACCACAAACACAGTTAAGCAGCGATGCCGAGGAGAAGGAAAGCAGATGGGTCTGTTATCCATGGAGGATATAGGAGTGTGGGGGGGGTGTCAGCATGGACGACGGGAGGTGGGATTTTTATGTTCATCAGATGAGGAGAGGACGGCAAAGCTTAGAAACACTGAGCTCCAGTGGGGTTGCTGACTGCGGCCTTAGTCCACTTGGAAACAAGTTAAAATGCAGATTCTCGGGCCCTGCTGCACCTGACTGAAGAATCCGAGGCTCTGAGGTGGGCCCAGAGCTCTGTGTTATAACACATCGCTCTTCAGGGGGTTTTGGTGCTCACTAAAGTTTGAGAATCTCTGCATTATTTGCTTGAAGACAGATGTTCTGTCTTTTTTTTTTTTTTTAATCATCATAGCTAAATCTGTTTGTAACTCCCTTCCCCCTGCCTGTAACCTGAATGCCTGCTTCTCCCTTGTTCTTATTTTAACCTAAGCTCTAGTGAAGGATAGGAGAAAGCGACCTCTTGTCCTTGATTTATTAAACATTCTGCTAAAATACTCAAAGGGAATGTATAAGTCGAAAAGATCTATATTCTCTCCCAAGAACTAAAATGTATATGTTATACAAGGCACATCTATAATAAACTATGAGTTATCCTAATCTTATTGCTACTTTTAACATTCACTTTTACATTTTAAGTAATGCCAAAATGAACATTTTTCCCCTTAAAGGAATATATTGGTGAAGATAAAATTGTTTAAAAATCAAATTTCTCTTGATATATTGATTTTTTAAAAGAAAACTACAATCAACTAATACCGGGAATGTAGTTCTCAAATGTTGTGACCCCACCTTTTCTAGGCATTTTGTGAGTATTATATTGCCAGCAATCTGTAGACTCATTAACTTAAAAATGAACACTTTTTAAGAAAAGTCCTTCAGACACCTTAGCAAGATTAGGTCAGAAAGCACACTCTTTTCTGTTTCTAGAATTAGATTGTTTGAATTTCATTTCCAGTTCTGTCTCTTAGTCGTTTTTGTGATTTGGGCAGTTATATGGTCTTTCTTAGGCATTCTTTCTTCATCTGGAAAATAAAAATAGAAGTACCTGCTTTTTAAAAAGTTTTGAGGTTAAAGAGAATGCATGTAAAATAGTTGACAGTATCTGACACAGTGCTCAATAACTGCTGTGATGATGACGATGACAACAGTGTGGCTGTCACTTTTCTCCTCCAGTTTAACCAGTCGCCAGTGTTTTTAGAGTTACAAAATGTCAGAGCCTGGAGGAGACTAAAGATATGCTTTAAGTAAGCACTTCCCAGTCTGTTTTTACAAATCCCAGGTCTCCCCAAAACAGAATTTAACAAGTTAATAGCACTTTAAAAAAAAAAAAAACTTTTTTTTTTTTTTTTTTTTTTTGTCAAATAAACTTGGAAAAGCCCATGTTCGGTATTTCTCTCTTGGGAATTTATAATGCATATTAAAAAGCATTATAATGCTTATTAAAGATGTTAAGAAGGCCTCGCCCAGAATGATCCTTAGCAGTTCTCTAAATTAACCCTAGATATCTTTTCTGCAAGGAATACCTACTTTTGTTTTACAAAATAGAGTCTGGGAAATGCAATCTAGACCAACCACTTCCTTTCATAGTAAGGAAACGTCCCCTCGACCCCCTTCTACGGAAACTGATGACTTGCCTGAGGTTACACAGCTGTGAACTCAGTGTGCAACCCAGAGCTCCTCCTAGTCGTGTGCCCTTGTTTTTCTGATCAGGTTTGGGTGTAGAAAAGAAAATGCTTTGAGTAGGATGGCCAGGAATGAGAAATGGGAGATGATTCTAATATAGCACATCTCATGTTTGCCACGTCGTAAAGGAGTCCAGGTCCTCGTGAAAAATACAGATTCTGACTCCGGGATGTTTAGACTTATAGATGTGTAGGTATGCAGTAGTTTATCATTGATAGAGTATACATGAGTAGGTCTCGGATGTCCAGGAATCGTTATAAAATTTTAAGAGTCTTAACGACTCTGTGTGACTTAGAGAGCTGATGTTATCTTTCTATATTGGCATAAAGATCAAAATAGAGCAGATTCGATGACAAGAAGCACAAATAAACCTCACTTCATGTACACTGACACTTCAAAGTTATGTATGTGTGAGGAAGATTGATACTGGTTTCTTTGTTGTCTTTTAAACACTTCCCAGTAGCTGTTACTTAAAACAGCTATAGAAATCTGTCTATTAAAGTATCTGTGAGATCATTCAAAGCTATACATTTTAATCAACCTAACAGATTTATCAGCAAGTTATATTAAGTTCTCTTTTTATAAATTAGTAATTCATTAAATTCAGTTTTTTACTTTTTAATTCCAACTCTATTAGAGTCACCTTAAAGGAATAAGATGCCTATAACTTAAACTAATACCTAAGGCTTCTGATGTTTGAAAACATCTAAGAATTTCTATATGGAAGATTTGAGGGAAATATGGATAATATTTGAAGTAATAACATAGCCTTTATAGCTGATACCTCAGGTGCTATGAAAGATAGTAAGAATTCTCAATAAAAATTAGTTCTGGTATATATTAAAATGTCTGTTTTCGAATAAATATTCAGAGTTAAATCAGCCAACTTCAGAAAGTCAAGCACATTATTTGGCAATATTTATAAACTGTATGTTGTCATAAACAAAGATTTATGATCTTATGTGGGGACTTTATGTGTTACAGTTGAACTGTTTCAGAAATTTGTTGTATGCATCCCTTTTCTTTAAGACCAAGTCTCTTACCAAGCTACACACATTTTGCATTTTTATTACAACTTGTCAGACTAGATTCCTTACATATTAAATAGAGGTATGTTTGTGAAATGTTGGCTTTCAAAGTAATAATACTGTTATCTTTTTTCTCTTACTTATTTGTAACCCACTTTTCCTTCTGTTTTGCTTCAGAGAAACTAAACCCAATAAAATATAATTAAATATCAAGGTCCTTAAAACTATTTGCATCCACTGACCCAGTATGTCATGTCTGGAAGTTTAACCTGAGGAAATTATTTCAAAGGCAAGCTAAACTTGGTGTACCAGGGTATTCATCCTAGTGATGTGTAAAAAAGCAAACTGTCGATTAAGTAGTTATAATAGTTGTATGGCGAAATATCAGGGGAACGATGAAATATACTCAGACTGAATATAAAAAGTTTTTGTTTTTTACCCTCTTATGTCCCTCTTTCTAGGCATAACCTCTGTCTCATTCCTTACATTTTCTTTTATAAAAAACTTTATCGACATGCTGTGATGCTTTTGATATAATGTTATATTTTTTAAAAAGGACAAAAAATTATAAATATTTTTAAGTTACCAAAAATATTGGAAGAAAATATATGAAAATACTTACCTTTGGTTCTGGATACTTTCAGTTACTCTCCATAGCCCCGCAAGTATTTTTTTTTTTTTAAAGCTCATAGATGAAAGATCATTTTTCTATATCAAAAGGGCTAGAAATCTAAAAGTCTGAAGGATGGGGTTCTTGAAGGACCCTCTTATTTCTCATTGTTGCTAAATTTAAATGTTAGTTGAAGCTATACACCCCCCAAAAAACAACAACAACAAAGAAACAAGGAAATGAATGAGAAGCTAAGGGTTCTAGTAGATAGTTACGTCAACGAGATAAAAGCTAGAAGTGGAAAACTTACTTGTGGAAATGCAAGTCAGGTGTAGCAAGTGTCATATACCTGAAAGGGACTTCAGGGGACACCTAGGTCATCTACTTGAGATTGGTTCTTTTGGTTTTCAAAATTAGGAATTTATTTTATTCTTACTCTGCTAAACCACAGCTTTCCAACAACTATACTAACGAAAGGTTTCTGTGCTCTTCTGGAGGATTTTGATGTTGTACTTACAACGTGTCAGAAGTTTTCACAGATGAGTGTGAAACAATTCAAACCTGTGTCGTCAGACTCCAAAGTACTTGTGCTATAGATTCTAATTTCCCCCTAAGACGTACTGTCTGATTGTGGATGTAAAGGTGTGTCTCAGGTCACATTGTCATCATGGCTACTTTTTTAGTGAAAAGGGGTATTTTATCTTTTGCTAGCTTGACGAAAGATAAGAAGATTTTTCTGTGTTCCTATCTCTTATGCAGCGGTTTCTTCAAAACTGAAAAGTAAATAGATAGCCAAAAAAAGAGAAAAAAACGATCTCAGGTTCTCAAAGCTTTATTAAATTTCCAAACCCTCAGTGTGATGTTTCTGGAAAAGTGCTTTCTCATACTGTGTTATACATGAGACTGTGGGTGGGGGGGAGGCGGTGGAGTTCGTTGAATGCAGATTCATGCCCCTCAGAGATTCTGCTAGAGCAGATCTGAGGCAGGATCCTTTGCTAGGATCCTTTTTTTTTTTTTTAAGTTTTAAAATTTATTTATTTATTTTAATTAGTTTCAAGTATATAGTGCACTCATTAAATAACTATATAGTTTATAAAATGATCCCCCCCCCAATTGCTCCTTCCCTCCCCTGGTCCTCCACCTAGCCAGCATATTAAAGCTAAGTGCATTTCCTCTGACGTACTCCCCATCCCTAACTACTAATTTGTACTTTAACCCTTCACCCCATTCTGCCAGCCTCTCAAGTCCCCTCCCCTCTGTCTGTCACCAAATTGTCCACTATATTTGTGAGTCTGTCTTTGATTAGTTTGTTCTTTTTGTTCCTTAGATTCCACATATAAGTGATATCATATGGTATTTCTCTTTCCCTGTCTGACTTAATTCACTCAGCATAACAACTTCTAGATCCATCCATGTCATTGCAAATGGTAGGATTTCAGTTTTTTTAATGGCTGAGTACTATTCCATTGTATTTTTGAACCATAACTGCTTTATCCAATCATCTGTTGATGGACATTTAGGTTGCTTCCCTATCTTGGCTATCGTGAATTGTGCTGCCACGAATATGGGGTGCATAGATCTTTATGAATTATTATTTTGGTTTTCTTTGGATAACTACCCGGAAGTGCAATTGCTGGATCAAAAGGTAGATCCATTTTTAACTTTTTGGGAAACCTTCATCCTGTTTTCCATAGAGACCGTACCAATTTGCAATCCCACCAGCAATGTATCTGCATCCTCGCCAACACTTGTTTTTTGATTTATTGATGATAGCCATTCTGACAGGACAGGAGCCATTATTTTAATAAGGATTCTAATTAATTTTGTAAATACTCATGCAGCAGCTCTGCCTCCTAATCCATATACCAGATAGCCTGCCAAGGGGCGAGGGAGGACTGTGTCCTCTCACAGAAGTATTTGTAGCTCACTTGATCTTGTTTGTCTGTCTGGCTTTTGCTGACATTCTTCATACCCACTCTCATGTTGAATAAATGCTGGTTGACTAAATAGTTATTTTATATCCACATCTCTAGACCTTTTTTCCCACACTGTTAGAAAACCACGTACTGATCCAGCATTCCTGTTATGCTATTTGTAGGACACGTTAGGAGCCGTAAAAACGTGCATGCCCTTTGATTTAGTGATGCCATACCTAGAGATCTGTTATTAGGAGATCATTGATCCTTATACTAAATGGTGTTTCCATTTAGTATAAACAGATTCACATCTATCAATGGGAAAACTGAAGTCCCTTGAAAGATGCTTCTTTCCTGATGTTCATAGAAAACACTGTCTAGTATTAAATAGATAACCAGATCCAACTATGTGAAATAAAAAGGGACAAAAGGACTACAAGGCAGTGAACCGAAATAGTCATTTTCTTTATCTCTCATGACAGTGACAGAGAATTTTTAAATTTTCTTCTACTTTTCTGCATTTCCAGTATTATTGCTTATTAAAAGAAACATTAATTTAAAAGTAACCTTTTTTTGTATCTTCACCATTAACGGGATCATATAGTGGAAGTCTGAGGATTTTCATTTCTCATCACTTTCAGTCTTACTTAATTCTGCAGTATGCTGTGAGGGCTGCCAGGTGCTGTTACATCAGTTCCTGTTCCTCGCTGACGATGGAAACTTTTATTGTCATATGCGTACCTCTTTGAATATAGCATTTTGAGTGTCATTGTCAGGTTGGAACAATTATCCTTTCAAATCATTAGGAAGACTCAGGCCATTCTGGGGTGGAGCTATTTGTTAGAAGACACAGAAGCCCATTTATAAACCTGGGGTCCTTGACTTTTTAAAAATGTATTTCATTCTTAGGCACATCCATATAGAATGACCGAAATGATTGTGGTCAGACTTTGCATTGTCACAGTATTTTAATATTGTATGTGTCCGTCCATACAGTATGAAAAATGCATATGCACATAAAAATAACACGGGCACTGAAAGTAGTACAGGACTTTGATAGCAATATCAATTCAGTGTTAAGTCCTTCTCCTTTCACAGTTTGATAGCCTTGTTGAGGTCCTTGAGGCATTTTAACTAGTGCTAATGAAAAATGGGCCCACCCACTGGTCTGTTTTGTTGTGCTTTTACTGTGTCTTGGTTGTCTACCCAGATGCCTTTGCTGATGGGAAATTAAATAATCTAAAGTTTCAACGAAATAAAATGTCAGAGGGGCATGGGTCTTAGGGCTGTGGTTTTTAATTTGTATTAAATGGTTTTTATTTTGAATTGGAAATTTTGGGGTATTTTTGTAACTTATCATTTGTGAGTGTTTTCTTTCCCCTAGATAGAGAAATGTTTGTGAACCTCGATAAGATATCATATTTTAGTATATTTTACTTTCAAGTTTTTATTTTATATTTATATATTGTTATAGCATTGTAAAGTCTATAGCTAGAAAGGATCTTGACAAATCATCTGCTACCTTGAGGCAGTTGAAAAATGTTTAACCCAATTTTAGGAGTGAGACCTTGTGAGGGTAAATGACTTGCCCAAGGTCTCATAGCTAGTAAGTGTTAGGGAGAAAACTAGAATCTAAGCTTTTATTTTCCTAATGTAATGATTATATCTAATTATTTTCTTGGGTCATTACGTTATACATTTTAAAGAAGTATAGATTATGTCAGTGTCCACTATAATCAAGTTTTTAGGTATATTTCTATCATTGTAAAGAAAATGCTAGTATTTGTGACAGGTTTTCTGTTTATCATGGATAATATTTCTACAATAAAAATTAAGCAATTATAAGAATAAATAGCCTGTTTTTTCAATTGATATAAGCTGGCTTTTTTTTATACTGCTAATAAAGGCACATTATGCTCAAGCATTGCAATTATCACTGAGATGCGCGTCCATTAGCCGCAACATTAGGCTGAGGATATAATTACTGTCTAGAGCCACTGTCTTTGTGAAGCCGCATCTACAGTGCCGTTAAGCTATAAGCAATATTTGTAAACTAATATTTAAATGATGCAGAATTGATACTGTTTTTTGTAAACTTAACAATGAATACCGTGTCCATTGTCTGATGGGCTTCTTACGTGCTTAGAAAAATGTATGTGATGGGAATCCTCAAAGACTGAACTGTGTGAGTCGAGGTGAATACATTGTAATACAGTTGCTGTAACCTAATACATATGAATCTCACCGAAGTCTTTTTCTCACAAGTCTTATTGTGGTAAAATACACATAACATAAAATGTGCTATTTAAGCCATTTCTAAGTGTACGGTCGTGTTAGGTACATTCACACCATTGTGACACCGTCATCACTGTCTGTCTCCAGATCTTTTCTCAGCTTGCAAAACTGAAACGCTGTGCCGTTCACCAATCCCCTCATCCTCCTGCACCCCCGCTCCCTGGCAGCCATGCCCTGCCTCTTGTCTCTGTAATGACTTTGACAACTCTAAGTACGTCAGATAAGTGGAATCCTGTAGCATTTGTCTTTTTGTGACTGTGGCTCATTTCACTTACTTGACGTCCTCACGTTTCAGCGACGTTGTAGCATGTCTCAGTTTCCTTCCTTTTCAAGGCTGCATAATATTCCGTTGTGTGTTTGTGCCACAGTTATTTTTCTTCATTTATCTGTCCGTGGACATTTAGATTGCATTCATGTTCTAGCTACTGTGAATAATACTGCTGTGAGCATGGGTCTACAACTCTTTCTTCTAGACCCTGCTGTCAGTTCTTTTGAGTAAATACTCAGAAGTGCAATTGCTGGATTATATGGTATTCTATTTTTAATATTTTGAGAAACTGCCACGCTCTTTTCCACAGTGGTTGTATATTTTACGTTCTCACCAACAGTGCAAGGGCGCCAATTTCTCCATATCTTCACCAGCATTTTTTTTTATTGGAGTCTTTTATCCATGCAGAAAAATATATGTGACTTTTATTCACAGTGGAACCAAAGTGGCTATGTAATCAAGCTTTTTAAGTCAGAATGTCTTGAGGGCTTACCAATGCAAAATTTGCTTTGAAATGTGAATATTTACGTTGACCCTTCAAATGAAACTGGACTTGTATTTCCAATAATAAGTACTATTTTATTTACTGTTATCACATTTTCAAGGGTGTTTTGATAGTTATTGCATATAGATGCTGCACCGTTTCCTGCAATGTACCTTTCCAATTTGTATGATTTTCATATTGCTGTATGACATAACTTATTTGGTCCTACTGAATTCTTGTGTCAGCGTCCTGGGTTGGGCTGACGTACCCAAGCCAGAGAGAGAGAAGGACAGTCTCAAGAGGCTCGTGCCTATTGTCGTCACCACATTTTGTGGTGGAGAATAGTTTAGTGTTGGAATTGGATGGACTTGATTGTGGTACCAGTAGGTCTGTGGTCTCAGACAAATTACCTAACTTCTCCAGATATCAATTTTCCTAAATGAAACACTCAGCAGGGTTGTTATGAGGGTTAGAGACATAAATATCTTAGGGAGGTTCATACAGAATTGGTGTTCCCTAAATCACAGCTATTAACATGGTTTCAGTTTTGTAACCTTGGGTACATGGTGTATCATTTAAATCTTAAACTTAGCCCATATAAAATGGAAGGATCGAACTGGACTAGGAGAAACAGGTCCTTGAAATAAGATGCTAACGTTTCTTTTGTACACTTCTGTGCAAAGAGTTTCAGTGTTCCTCAGATCCTCAGAGTGATTTCTAGATTTCCGAAAAGTATTCATACTCCAGCTAAGTGATCTCTAAGTTCTTTTCTAGTGATAAAATTTTATGATTATATGCTACATAGTCCACTTCAGTGTGGCCAGAATTAGGGAAATGCCTTCCAAAAAGAATTTGAACGAAGACCCTTGCTATATCACAGGTAGTCAGTGTCATCCTCCGGCTATGGTAATGTGGGGCACTTCTGTCCCATAACCCTCTTGCCGAATTATAACCTCTGGACACAATGTTTTTTTAAAAAATTTCCAGTGTTTTAAGGCGCTGGAGAGTGACCAAAAATGGATAGAAACTGGAGGGGAGGTGCTCCTTTAAAGAAAGGAACAAAACTGGTTGAGATCCACATTTATCTGTCTTTTCCCGTGAGAAAATCCACAGGCTCGTGTAGTGCCCTGGAATACAGCTCAAGCAGATAGCAACGATTTTTTTTTTTTTTGGATGAGTAGAGGATAAAAATTAGGGCCACCAGAGCAGCTGAAAATTGAGAGGGATGCTAGAAAGGAAGAAGGCACAAAGTGGGGAACCCCAGAATTTGTATCCAGACTCCCTCCACATCTTTACGGGGTAAACAAGGTTTTAAGGAGCTCAGAGGAAGCTGGGGGCGGGGTGGGAAATGAACAGAGCCCCCGTGACCTGAGAGACGGTGTCGGGTAGCTTATCACCTGCGTAGCCAGAGTCCCAGAAGGAAGTAGGGAAGGACAGGAAGAAAAATAACGAAGTGTTCAGGTTATTGCCCTGTCTGTAATCAGAAATGACCAGGATGTTACACAGTGACAGTTTGTGACTTCTGTTCTCTTCCTTAGTACTTTGGTAATGGGCATTTATTTCAGTTATCTTTTTTCATATCGTTCATTAACACATTTTTTATAGTTATAGGAAATTATTGTTTTCCAATTACATACTAAAATCTTTTCCATGTCTGCAGAAACATTTAAAGAATACATTTTTAATCTTACTCTGTGTCTATATATGCATGTATATGTACGCATCACATATAAATGTTTTTCTGAACCATTTGAATGTGTTACACATGATATGTTAGTTAACCCCTAATATCTCCTGAGAACAAGGATGTTTTCATATAAAAACACAATTCCATTATCACGCTCAAATATAATATAAGATCATAATTTAATGTGTGGTCTCTATTTAAGTTTCTCCAGTTGTCTCAGTAATGTCCTGCATAGCTTTTTTATAATGCCACAAGCAATGATTCTGTATTACTTAGATATTTCCCTTTAAATCTATTTGACATTTTTGTTTGTTTGTTTTCTCTTCATATTGACATTTTTGAGAACTCCAAGCCAACTGTTACTGCAATTTGTAGTTCTCAGATTACTGCCTCAGAATTGGATATATTTAAACAGTAGTGCCAAGAATACTACATAGCTGAGGAGATATAATTCTTATTTGCAAAAGAGCACTGTAGACCAAAAATGAACTATGGTACAAATAGATAAAAAAAGACAAGCCACAAATCTTAAATTTCTAACATTATTCTGCAGATATCAATTCTTCATTACAGTGTTTTGCCTGCCTTCACTTAGCTGGTCTTAGGTTTGGGAAATGAGCTAGCATTTACTATTCTTCTAAGGTGAAAGCCCCCATTGTTTTTCAGTCCGCAATCTATTTAGTTTTCTGCCCTTGCTGAAAATCTGTTTCCTAGAATTTGAATATTATAGTTATTGTTTTACATTATCATAGGATTTTTGAGAAAACTGTTTTTGATCAGGATTCTGACTGTTTACTGAGAGGAAAAGCATTTTAACAAGCTAATTGGTCATCTTTTGAGAAGTATGCATCTCATAAGTGAAAGTAAAAATTGTGATAAAAGACCAAGTGATAAAAACATATTATCTTTTTAAATCATTATTTGCTCTTCTATTTTCAGTTGATTCATGATTTTCATTATAATTTTTTGTGTGCTGAAATCACATTCTAACTTGGACTTTTTGCACAAACTAAACCATTTTACTTAGATTCTAAATTTAAAGAATACTTTTAAAAACAGGAATACAAAGATGATCCCAACTTCTAGCTTTTTATTTTGAGCATCTACCATACTTTGATTACCACAAATATGATCAAATCATAGAATAGTGATATTTTAATTTCTCCTATCATGTTAAGATGCATTATATAGCTTCCTCTTTCATCAGTTAGCTTTCCAGTTATCCTAGACAAGGAAGCAGTTTGTGGAAGATGTGTAGAAGCTTGGAACATCTGTTTTCATTCTCCAGTTTCATCTCAGAAGATACATATTGCGTTCATATCCGTTTTGGAACTACCTTAAAATGATGCAGTAATACTACTGAATACTTTAGTTGACACTGCATGTAGCTCCTTATGAACTTGTTTGCAGCAGCTCCCAGAATTCAAAGATGATCCCAACTTCCAGCTTTTTATTTTGAGCATCTACCATACTTTGAGCATCTCCCAGCTCAGCCCCCAGCCACCGTGTGGCATCAGCCTGAAGCAGAGCAGTAAACCATTGGGCTTTGAACCATGACCCTGCCAGCTCGCCTCTTGAAGTTACCACACGGCTCTCCTGTGGCGGTTACTGCCTCATTACGTATTTCCTTTTATCACCAGACTTCTTCGAAATGGCATCTCTACCACTCGTTGCCATGCCTTCATCATCGGCTCATTTATAATCCTGTTCAAGTCCAATCTTCAGCTTTTTCTAGTTCAGGTTTTTGTTTGTTTGTTTACATTTTAAAAAATCAACTCTTACTTCTCAGTTTCTTCTCAGATTCTTTGTATACTGAATTTCTTAAATCTGACCTTTAAATGGAGTTTCAAGGGCTAGGCTTCATGTCCGTTTTCTCTTTTACTGCCTAGTCTTATGCACCCCTGTGTCTTCAGTTACGACTTTAAATATCTCTCTGAAGCTAGGTCTGTCTTCCACACATCAGACTCATGTCCCCAACCGTCTGCTTTGACATCTGTTTGTCATCTGAAATTCAAGAGGCTCTAAACAGAATTCATGACATCCTCTGCAAACGCTGTTTTACCTTCAGATCCTCTGTGCAGTAAGTGGCCCCTATGCCCATGTCAATGACCTAGACCTCAGTGTTGAGGTTACAAAGACCTTTCAGTTCTCCCTCGTAGGTGTTTGGCATTGCACAGTTTTGTCTGTATTAGCATGTTCCTGGTCTAGGCCACCTCTTCCTGGCCTCTGTGCCAGCTTCCTTCTGGTCTGCCTGTATTCATTTTTACATCCTTCAAAGTGGTACATAAGATGCCATAGCCAAAGTGGTTGTTTTCAAATGAAAATCAGTGAGTTCCTGTTGTTTTTAGGATAAAGACCAAAGTCTTTTCCGTTATAGAATGGAATGGAACAGAATCTACTAAAGAAACTGTCTTCCAGCTCCCTCTCCAGCCTTATCCTGTGTCATTTTTCATTCTTTCTCTTTTCTCTAGGTACCCTGGCATTCCTTTAGTTCCTGAACTCTCCGAACACTTTACCAGGGCCTGTGCATGTATGGTTTCTTCCACCCGATATGATCTTTCTTCTTTGCCTGGCCAATTTTTACACTAATTTCTCTGGGCAGCCTTCCTTTGCCTTTCCTCCCAACTTAGGGCCTCCAGTTATGTGAAGTCATATTACTTGGTCTTTAGTGTTCAAAGCAGTTATCGCACTATGATCAATCCCAGCTATAATTAATGTAATTATTTGTCTGTCTTCCTCACTAAACTCCACGTGGGAAGGAATTGTGTTTGCCGTGTCCATCTTCACATCCCTAGCACCAACCATATTTTTCAACAGTCAGTAAATATTTGTGAAATGAAATAAATGAGCGTATTATGTGTTTTAATTATCATTAAAAATACTTATAGTTTATCATTCCTCTTTGGGAGACTTTGTTGGAAGAAATTTAGTAAAGGGTAATGATAATAGCTGATAATTTATTGGGCAACTTGCTTGTGCTTACTATTTACTCTGCTACATGCATAATCTTATTTTAACCCTCACAACCACCCTGTTTCTGTGTGGGGAGACTGAAGCTCACAGAGGTTATCTCACTTGTCCAGCATCCCACAGTAAGTGGGAGAGCCATGATCCACACCCAGCGGGCCTTCTGCCACAGTCTCCTACGCTCTTTCTTACACATGGTGTTGCAGCCTCTGAACCACATTATGATGGGGAGGGGGGAACTTATGTAGCTTCCAGCTTCGCCACACGCTGCCAACTGATTTTCCCCTTTTACTCTCCATTGAACTAAAGGGATTAAACATCAGTATCTATATGTACTAGTTCATATATCCATTAATAGTTAATATTCACGTGAAGATGATGGAAATACATGTCCTTAGATTAACAGACATCTGTAAAATACTGAAGAAAATGCTGAAATGGAGTGATTTGGTTATGTCTTTGAAGACATGCTCTTGAATAGCTATGCAAAAGTCTTACCCAGGTCACATATGACCTTATTTCACATATGACATTCAATGTTTGCTCAGTTATCATTAATAGTTTTGATGCTAAGTTTGAGAAAGTACTCACAGATTAAATAATGGGATGCTTCGCATTTGCTCTACCTAGAACATGCAGCAAAACTCGAATGGGTCTTTAATAAAGAGTTCATTTCTTAAATGAGTTTATCACATAAAGCAACATGCTACTTTGAGAAAGCTTAGCTTCATTCTGTGATTACTGCGTGGTGTAGGAATCTTAAAGATTCAGCTACTTCCGTGACAAATCAGTATCATGCAGAATTCATTTTGTCTTTGCTTCCAGCACTGGCAAACTCATTTTTGCCGTGAGCATTTTATCTCCTTATGCTCGTGAAGTATAAATGGAATTATTACCCATGATTATTTTGGTAGAGCTAAACATTTACCCCTTCTCCTGTTTGTAAGCTTTGCAGAAAGTATTATAGCTCTTTTCTGGAATGTTCTGTTTTACAAATTCCCTGCATAAAAAAACTCACCTACTTATATATATAAAATTAATTCATACGGTATTTGAACTAACCCCAGTACATCATATTATAATTAATAATAAGATAAATTACTGTCATCAAGCTTTGCTTTATAATAATTTCCTTTCACACCTGTTTTTAAGTACTAAACGTATAGCCTCACCCAGTGATTTTCATTATAGAGATCAACTTTATTATTTGCCTCAAACTATATACAAGACCATAGACTACTAGACGTAGTAGTTCCTTGTATTTTTTAGAATAGGAGGTGAGAACTAGAATTGAGAAAGGGATTTTGAGTTCATATGAATCTGTCAGTTCTTAATTAGTTGGCCTGTTGGATTTTCAAAGTTTTATTGAACTTTTGCAGCCAGTCTTATTCTGAGTATTTTATTAAGGTATCATTTATTAGATTCTGTATCATTTCATTGTATCCTCTCACGAGAAAAGGAATGTTTTGCCTATTGATTTTTTTAAAAATAAAAATTAAGTGGTGCCCATATACACAGAACATTGAAATTCCATACTTGCCTACGAAGGAGAACAGTTAAGTTAATATTAGATTTTTAAGGCACTGCAAAAAAAAACCCAAAATTTTTTAATTAAAAAAAATTAATTGTGTTTAGGAGGGCAAAAGAGTAAAATCCTGGAGTTTACTAATTCTCTAAAATAAAATCATGCATATTTATGAGAAAGACTGACATGATATTTTGAATATAGATTCTAAAATTAAAAGAAGGAAATCATCAAATTTTGGGGGGGAAAACTATTTTTAGCATTCTTGTGTGAGAACATCACTGATATTTTATAACTATGGAAAACCTAGCTGGAACATGGTAGAGATATATCAAATATGCTGTCCTTTGCAATGCCAGATAATGTGAACTCCGGAAAGATATATTCTTTTAAATCACCGTTAGAGTAGCTGTAATATCTGAAAATAATGTAAACATTTGGACTCTGAATTTTTGATATCTTCCATATCTGAACGTAAGCATTTTTAGAAATAGTCTAGGACTAATTACTCTGCTCATGCATGCAAACTTTCGACTATTGACCTTCCCAAAATTAAATTTTAAGGGGCCATGAGAATGATGAGTTACCATTAGCATCTTTATTATTTTAGTCTTCACTCCAAGATAATTTCGATTTTTGATACCTTTGTCTCTCCCAACTTTCGCAGAGACCTTCTTTGCCTGTGTACAGAAAAGAGGTAGCCAACGGAGAATATGCATACCTGACTTTTTTCCCCTCCTAAGAAAGGAGAATTCATCCACTGCCACTGTACCTTTTTTCTTTTCTTTTTTGTCTTGCACAGAAGACTGACATCTTCCTGTGAAGGGCTTGTGGCAAACCTATCCAACCCGGGTTTCCTCCTCCTTGAGAACGATCTGATCCATCATCATCTGAACCAGGGATCACACTCTAAGGGTCCAGGTGAGGGCAAAGTCAGTCTATATGTTAAGCCAGTTTCTTTCCTGGTCAGGTAAGTCACACTCAGGCATCATCTCACTCAGCATCAGTCAGCCTTAGCTTTTTAGTTTCCTAGTCCCCAGAGAGACACACAGTTCATCTATCCATTAATTCTAGGACCCACCTAAACATAAACTGTTAATGATGAATCACTGTGTTAACATTTTTTCTTTGCTGTATAATGTAATCATTTGAGGATACGTACTCATTTTTAATTCCAGAAAGGTGAAAAAGAATATGTGTGTATGGTGAGAAAGACATTTTGAAACAGATAGGTCTTTCTAGTTGCAGTGTTAGTTAACACTGATCCTTGTCTCCATTTTTATTGAACTTGTAAGACTTTAGAGCAACCTAAAGTTAATCTAGCATACATGATCTTATACCTTTGAAATTTTAATATCCTCTAACCATGTTCATAGATCTCTTGAAACCAGAGGTAGATGCAGAATAGTAGAGCTAACATTGACACATACGATTATCATGAAGGTCTTTGTTGGTTTGTCACAGATTCCTTCACTTAATGTCAGAATGATCAGGGAAAGAGCAGAGCAACTTTCCGTATACCCGTTATAAGATGAAATTTACGATCACTCCTCAGGCAGGTGGTCTTAGCAATCGAAAGTCTGGCTTTGCACCTCGATCTGTCTTTTTTTAAGTTGGAAGTTAAATGAGGACTGTGGCTATTAGGCTATGTTTAAGACAATTTGTGTTTCAAAAGCTTTTTTTTTTTTTTTTAATTGGAGAAAAGAAAATCTGCCTTGTTTTCTGAAACTGATAGTCCTTCAAACTGTGCATTATATAAAATTTAGTTTATAGACGACTCTTTATATATCATAATAAATCAGTTGTTTATCTTATAAGACATTCATTTGTTTCATCATGAGAATGACACTGTATGCATTTACGTGTGAAGAAAACAAAAGTCGTTCTAGTCTAATATATCTCGTCTCTGCCCTCGGCCAGCACGTACACAGGAATGAACTGGACATTTATTTCCTTCTTTGACTCACTCTTCAAAAGAGTCCTAAGTTACAAACCGAAGTTAAGCTACTTTGGTGGGTTTGCTGCAGTGGGGCGTGTCACTGGGAAGGCTAAATGATCATCTTCTCTGAAATTTTGGCAGGATGAAGCTCATGGTTGTGTTACCCTTTGCCGTTAGCTTTTAGAGATGCATTATTTGATGTCTGGTACTCAACAATGTCAGTACTAGTTTTGGGCAAGAGAACTCTTCTTTGGCTGGAAAAGCAACTTTTTCAGGCATTCGTTGTTCAGAACCACCTGATATTTTACCATTTGGAACCTAAATAAAGTAGTTGTTTATTTGCGTCTATATCAGTACAATTAAGTGAGTATGGACTTAGACACAGAATTTGTTGGGTACAAATCCCCTGTTTTTTTTTTTAATCCCCTTATATTTAGTGTAACATGTGCAGAACAGAAAATATTTATTGGGTATTAAAAAATATTTCCATGCTATGTCTCTCGAACAGAAAAGATATTTATTTAACTCTGCTTCAGATTCTAGTAGAACGTTATTTCCCACTAGATCATAACTTTTTACCATGATTAGGGTCCTAGATGTGCGGTTGTATGAGTGTGTGACCATTTCTTAACCCAATCATGTAAATATATGAAGTAGCAGATATTTAGAAATCTGAATTAACGTTACTCAACCAGGAACGTCATACACATCAAAACGTTTATGAAATACGAGAATCTGTATTGTAAGGAACTCAGTGGCCGTGATGCAAAGGATTAGGAGGTAGCACAGATTTCTCATGCTGCTCTTGGGCTGGGCTAGTCAGCTCTGTTGCTGAAGGATTGTAATTTTGAAGAAATTAGCCGACTGTGACTGAATCTTGAGGATTGTATTCGACTGGCTTCGGAAGTACTTTTATATCTAAAGAGTGTAAGTTTTAAAATAATCTTTCCCACTTTTATCCATATCGTACTCTTTTGCTTTCGTAACAAGTAGTGTTTTATGTGGATGCATATGTGAACTTCAGACCTTTCCATATTTTTAGCAGTGAAGTCATTATTGCAACATCTGCTTCAGTAAATGAATGAACTGTAACTTAGAGACTTAAAGGATCAATTTTTAGTTTTTAAAACATAATGGGATTGGCTCTTAATTATCTACACAGAGATTTACAGACTTTAAATAGATAGATTTAGATTTCCTGTGATAGCATTTCTATGCTATGCTAGTTAACACATTGCGGAGACACCTGGTATATGTAATAAAAGGCATGCTGGCTAATTTACCTTACCATAAGCAAAACAAAACTAGAAAGGCAAATTTGCTGTGAAAAATAAGTCATAGAATTCCAAAACCAAATATGTGACTTTGGACTCTTCTATGTATTGGTGAGATGGATTTGCCTTTTCTAATACAAAAACCTACCATAATCTCTGAATTTATCTTTTATGTAAACTGTGTTAAATCTGGAATAAAGCATGAAATTCCTAGTTAGGATTGCTTGCATGATCCTAGTTAGCTTTAACATGAAAGTTTTGGATGGTTTTTTGTGTCCATTTTCTTTGCCCACTGTGTGGCAGAAGAAAAAAAAAGACCAATCCACGTCATTCTTCAAAGAAGCTCTTAAACTGTTTTTGAACCTCCAGAAACAGTCCTTTCATTCCTCCTAAACAGTGGCAGCTTGCAAATGTATAGGAATCCTCTACCTAGTTTTTCTTTCGGTGATGTCTTGCCATTAACTCATAGAAATGTGTGTCGAACTGTTATCTCTACCATTCTTTCAATTGGTTAGATTGCCTGACGGCTACTAACACCTCACGTTAATAACCATAGAATATTTCAAAAAGATGGTGCCTGCTTCATAAATGTATCGGTGGTTGCTAAAATCTTATTTGGCTTGAAGCAACTAAATTTAGTAGACACTAAAATTATATATTGTTAGACTATAATACTTCCAACAAACAAACAATGATTTACTTTCAGTTCTGAAAATATTCAGAAGGATTTGTTATCTCTCGCAGACCTTTCTGCAAACTACTAATGGGATGAACACAATATATCACTTTTATAATAGTGAGCTATTAAAGGCAAGCATAAAGCAGTCTGAAGCCCATAAGTGCTGCCAACAGCTCCTGCTTTAATGAATTCCCTTTTAGATGTCCATTAAATGCTCGTGGCAAATGTACTCATAATGGAAATGGCAAATCTAAATGGGTAGATATGAATAATCCATGGAGTTTAAATTCTGTTTATGATCATCTTCACATTTAGTTTTCAAGACAACGCAGTTTAGTTTTCATTACAGTTTGGAATAAAGAGGACAGGGAGTAATTGATTGCTTCAAGCAGATTAAAATCAATGGTTTTCTTTTCAAAGAACCAGTTCAATGCAGTAATTCCAACTTTAAACATTGATTTAGGGTACTCGACACAAAATGTTTTGTGCTGGGAGAACTTTTATATAGAAAGACTAGTATTAATTTTATTTCCCTATATATCTATATAGTGAAATATAGAGGTTGTTAGTAGCATGTGCATGACTTAATAGTGATCTATATTCAGTCATTTCGATATTATTGCAGTCATATAATGAATCAATGAGATTCCCGTCATCACCGTAATACTGTTTGTAACCCATTAGCACAGAGAAATTACAGCCCATCATACATCATTACTGTGATTGAGGCTTTATTACCATATTCTCAGATTGCTTGCTTGCTATAAAACTAAAGAGACACAAGACAACTATAGGTGGAATATAGACTCTGCATTATTGTGCTACAGTAATGAGGGATTATTGTGCCATAATGGGGTGAAACTTAGGAGGAAAATAAACTTCACAGTAATAGAAAACGGGAGACTCTTTTTACATTCGTCTTTATTACTTTAAAGGTCAAACGTATTTGTTATGCTCAGGTTATTGTTTATGTATTACATGAATCATAGCCTCTTAATATTTTGTAAAGATTTTTTTTTCCCAGATGTATCTTTTTGAAGTCTGTAGTCTAATGCACTCTGAATGCTCAGGGCTGGACTTGGAATCTGCATTTTGCCACTTGAGAGATTAGACATTTTGCTGCCGCTAAGCCTAACATTTCTGCGGGTAGGTGCTACCCTTCAACTCGAGGCTATTTTTCAGCACTTTATATATTTTATTAACAGTGTGAATAGGTCAGTAGTCTTCAGGCTCTTTAGTTGAAATAATAAATGTACGAATGCAACAATATTCTAATAGTGGAGAGAAGTGAAATATGGAACAGTTGCCCGGGGCTCAATTGTAAGAGACTTTTGATGTCTCCGAGAGGGAAATGGAGACAATATATTGCCTCTCTATTAAAGAAAAAAAATCCCACGACGCTGAAACTTGTTAGTTAAATCGTGCGTCTGTTCCTCCTCTCTCTGTCGAGTCTTGTTTATGAGTTATAATGTCGGGGGCATTATTTAGGATGGTGCGAAGCCCCGTGCACTGACTTTCGAGCCGAGATCATCGCTTAAATTCGAGGTTAGACTCTGCTCAGAGCAGAGGCTTTCTGATCCCAGCCTCCTTGGGATTTGGCACCATAACAACTTCAATAGCAAATCACGATATAAAATGAAAACCAAAAACTGGCATAAAACATATTCATGATTCTAAAGCCGTTCACATAGAAATTCTCAGCTAAAGCGTTAATAGCCACCTACAAAGTTAGAAATAGCAACGTATTCTTCCAGATGAGGTGAGTTTGTTCTCGGGTTGTAATACCCTCTCAAGCCACTTAGGCGTTATAGTGATGTAATCACCACCCCCTTTGTAAGCCGTATTTTCTATGTATAACATGTACGGTGGCTGCAGTGGTACAAAACCTGAACCCTTGTCAAGTATGTCTTAGCTGCAACGAGAGATGCTGCAGTAGAGAGTTCAGAATTGGCTGAGGGGACATAGGCCCCAGCCAGCTGCAACTTACATTCTTAAAATGTAAGAAACTGTAAGACCACCTGATTTACCAACGTCACTCCATGCTTGCCAGAGCACACAGCCATTTCGAACTATATGAATATTTTTGTGACTTTCTCTTGATTCATTTCATCACTTCTTGGGCGCACTTTCCACGCTAAAAAACAAACTATGGAAAGCAGTATGGAGGTTCCTCAAAAACCTAAGAATAGAATCACCATATGACCCAGCAACCCCTCTTCTGGGTATTTACAAAAAAAAAAAAAACATTTATCTGCAGAGATATATGCACCCCGATGTTCACAGCAACATTATTCATAGTGGCCAGGACATGGAAGCAACCAAAGTGCCCTTCTGTAGCTGATTGGATAAAGAGGATGCGATATATAGATAAGATGGAATATTACTCAGCCATGACGAAAGATGAAACGCTGCCATTTGCAACAACATGGATGGATCTTGAGATTAGCATACAGAGCAAAATAAGCCAGACAGAACAAGTGGAGAACCATATGATTTCACTCATAAGTGGGATATAAAACTGAAAGCAGCAAACATGACAAACTAACAGAGACCCATGGACAGTGACACTGGATTAGTGGTCACCTGAGGGAGAAGGGAGAGGGGGAAAGTAGATAAGGGTAAAAGGCTTCAAATACTTGGTGGCAGAAGGATATTTATCTTTTGAGTGGTGAACACACAATGCAATATACTTAGGAAATATTGTTGAATCGTACACTTGAAACATTTTATTAACCAGTGTCACCTCGATAATTTTAATAAGAAATAAAACAGGAAGCAATGCAAAAGCAAAACCGCCAGAAATAATACAGGCAAAATTTAGAGACTTCACAGGCTATTTAAAATCTTCAAAATCATCTGTTAATCTGTTACCCCTAAAATAATTCCAGGCAGGATTTGATGCCTTCATTTATTTATTTATTTGTTTGTTTATTTATTTAAGGATTTGATGCTGTATTAAATTTATTACCTGCCTCAAAATCTTTTGGGGAACAACAGAGAACATGAGTAAACTAAATCCTGGTTCTTGTTTTTAATAGTTTACTTGAAGAGAGTAATAAATAACACAAAAATAATAAGCAATAATAAATAAAATAAATAAGCATTAAGTGATAGGAAGGAAAATAGAGTGAGATCTACAATCTAGAGAGTGCCAGTCGAGGTTGCTTCATACAGCTATTTATAGAAGCTCTTTCTAAGGAGAGAACGTTCAGCGAGCCATCCTGGCATCCTGGCATCTGTGGTAAAGATGTCTCGGGAACAGTGGATACAGAGATTCTGAGACAGAATCTCTGTGTTCGGTGTGTCTGTAAAACACCAGGGCTACCGTGGTTCAGCAAAGTAACTAAGGGGGAAACCTAAGAAATACTGAGTGCCGCCTTGGTCATTTTTAAGACTCATAATGAATTCAATGCCATTAAAGATTTGTTTGTTCGGTTAGGTTTTTACTATTACAGACGTGGTTCCAAGTCAACTGATGCTTCCAGTAGCTTTCTTCATATCCTGGAAATGACCGAGTTTGAAACTAGTTGAATATCATTTTAACATATTCACTCTGTCATATCTATCTATTGTGGGGAATCTAGGTTTTAATTTTTGATAAGTTGTGGCAGAAAGTCTCAGCGTGTGAGCCATGGATTTTGCCGGATATTTTTAGAGCTTGTAATTGGGTAACATTTGTGCTTTTACTGCTGTAGTTGTGGTGTAGTTGGTTTTTAGTTTACTTTGAGCACTCAGTAAAAACAAACATTATTTCATTGAATGGCCCTTCCAAAGCTCATGAAGTCTTGCTGTTTTATTTATGTGGATTACAAATAGGAATAGATGAGATGCCGTGTTTGGGGATCTTTAATCCTGTAAACGGGGTCCCTGAACTGAAAAGTTTTGAGAACCAGTTGCCTCCTTCTGAGGCAGAAGGTGAGGAACCAAACGTGGGAAAACAGGTAAAATGAAGACCTTCAGAGAAGCCCACGGTTCCAAGATAGAGAAGAAGCTAGTGATGTGTAAACATTAAGCTTTGACACAGGAAAGAGGAGGCTGCTTAAGAAGTTCTTTCTCGTTGCATCCTGCGTTAGTGATGGAGTGCTGCGTAACAAATTATCCCCTGGTTAGGAACAAACATACTCTGCTGCATACAGTTCCTGCGGGACAGGAATTTGAGAGCAGCTGAGCAGAGTGCTTCTGGCTTTGGGTCTCTCATGAGATTCGGTCAGGACATTCACCTGAGGCTACTGTCTCTGTGAACCGGACTGGGGTTGGTGGATTCGCTTGCAGAGTGGCTTGCTCGCCTGGCTGTTGGTGGCAGCCTCACAGTTCTTTCTTTGGTTGTTGACGGGAGGCCTTTCTTTCCTGCTGCATGTTGGACTGCTGTTGTCCCTGTGATACGGCAGCCTCTTCCCTGAGCCGTCTCAGCGCTCCCTCCCCCAGTCCTAGAATGTGGGCTTTCCTGGATTTGCATTTTCCCAGCTTTAGGTCACTGATGAGTGGTAGAATCTCATGGTCAAATTCAGGGAGTAAGTCTGGCTGAAAGCAGCGTTCGTAGAAGACTTTGCAGCTCATGTGCGCTCTACTCACTTTGCCGTGACTCTAATAGGGACTTCGAGCCAAAGCTCCAGTGGAAAGAGAGAGAGAGTCTGGCTGCGCACTTTGCATTATCTCCTCATGAATCCATCTCACAAGGATCATAAACGCGTAATTACTAAAAACTTTTATGAATCTAAGGACTTAAAAACTCTAACTGATGGATGATTAGAGGGTAGCTAAAGGAATGGCAAGAAATGTCAAAATGCAAAATATAGCAAAACTTTCATTATAAAATTGAGGTGGTGGCTGTATGGTTATTCATTGTACAATTATTTCAGTTTTTCTGTATGTTAAAATGTTTTTTGATGAAATTAGGGGGGATAAAGTGCTTATCCTTCTGCTGTTACTTCAGCTGTTGCTCTTCCAAATGAGAGCCTGCCTATAGTGGCTAAGAAGTGGTAGCTTTTTCCCCAACCTGAATGTACACAAGTTACTGTTATAGTCGGCATCTCAGCACACCTAGTCAGTCTAGCTCTGCCTGTTCATGTGCTTCCTGTGATAGGGAAGCGGTGATTACAGCTCTGACATTCTCCTATATATCACACAGGCCTGATCCCAAAACATACTTAAACGGAATATGCATTACCTAATAGCAGCTACCAGCTACTTAGTGTCTGCTGTGTCCCGGGTGCTGTCCTTGGTACTGATTTTATCACCATAATCTCTCTAAAAATCCAAAGCCGTAGGAAGTGACAGACGGGGAAACTATGGTGCAATATGTTCACGTCTTGGTGGTGGTCCTGGTAAAAGTGTCTTCAGGATTGAAAATCACTAGATGTAGTTTTGAATTCTAGTGCGTGATGATTCGTCAGCCTCCATGTTTGCGGGTGGCCTCTCATGTGGTCGTGTAATTTCTTGTGCCTCCCATGGCTCATGCGTGGTTAAAATGACTGTGAACTTGAAAAAGCCATGTCGCTCCGAGTCAGCTGTTTCGGGCCCAAGCTACGTCGCTTAGAAGCCTCTGACCTTGCAGGGAGTGTGAATGAAGGATACAGAGCAATGCTTTGTGCCTGCATTTGCAGTTATTCTGTAAATTCGAAATTATTTGTAGATAAAACGGAAAGTGGGTAGCTTTGTCACCCCTCTGAGCGCAGTGTACTTACTGTTTCTGGAAGCAGGGGGACCTGCGCCTGATGACAGTCGCGGGGGGACGTCAAGAGCCCGAGTGCGAGCGCAGATACGTGGAGCGCAGGCGGCGTCCGCACTCTCGCGGGGCTTGATCCTTTTCATGCCGCGTTCAATGTGCGATATGATTTTGTAAGAAAATCCTAACCTTGGGGGATCTGGCCAACGAGACTGAAACCTGACGCACTAGATGATGTTAAGTAATTGACGAAGGCCTGCCATGCCTTGGTTTTTGCTCCAGTGGTGTGAAATAGTGATAAACACCCAATATCTAAAGGTATTGGAGTCATACCCTAGAAAACTTGTGTAAAAATTCAGGGTTATATTATGTAACGTTTATTAAGCAGTGATACCTGTGTCACCCATTTGCTTCATTTATATATTGTGATTCCTCAGTTTTTTTTAATACATCTTCCAAAATGAATAAAGAAGCCAGGCTACCTCCCCCACCCCGTCTACAATTGAACTCATGATAAAATATGAAAATGTATTTTTATTTGTTGAAGGATGTCCCGAATATATCCCAATTGAAATCATTGTTTGGAGTACAGCATTATAAGCCAATGCTATCCTTAAATACATGTGTTGTTTTCAGTGTTAATGAAATATTTGTGGTGAAAGAGATGATTAATTAATGCTGATGAGTTGTTTGGATCAGACAGGAATTCTCCCTTTGCTAACATCTTGATCAGGAACATCAAGAATGCTTTTATCACGGTAGCACTCCCATTCGAATCGTCTTTGGATTAAAAGGTTCTAACTAGTGTCCTTTTTTCCATTGCTTTTCCTAATTATAAATATAAATCACAAACGTGAATTTACAGAGAGCTGAATGTTTTCTAAGAGCCATTTAATGATTGTAATAACCCACTGGGGTGGGGGAGGGGCAGGGCATCATCTTTTCGTCAAGGAAACCGAAGTCCTAGAAATGCTCGGCTCTTGAGTTTGTGCTTAGTGTGACGGGAGTGTGTATCACAGACGTTTCGAGAAGGAGTCACATACAGTCTCTTCTGCGGGATTTGAAAAGACGATGTCGTAATTTGCTTAAAATAAATTAATAATGTAGTCAGTGGGCACGAAAATGGATGAATATAGGACAAATTCAGAAAAAGAGGTATAGCTGATAGTACGTATTGACGTAGCTGCTTTCTTGTACTTAATGTTAAACAATTTGTACTATGCAAATATTGATCTCCATTAAATGACCCACGGCAGCATTTTCACGAAGATGTTCCTGTAATTGCTCTGTAATAAATAAATCTTTTTGAAGCAAATATGTAAAATGAAGTCTTTTTTATTATTTTTTTTAAAAACCTAACATCATTCTTTTCTACCTTAAAATGTTTCATTCTGAAGATTCCAGGAGTATACATGGGAGAGTGGTTTTTTCAAACTGGTTTACAATCAACTGTTTCTTAAAGGAAATCTTACCCAGAAGCCAATGGCTCTGACTGAAACGAGGATTCAGGGGCGGCAGGGAGCCAGGTGTTCCAATGGCTTGGTCCTTAGTCTCTCTCTCTCTGGTGTCCCTGTAATGTCTCTCCAGCATCCTAAGCCTCTGAGAACTGTGGACATACGTAGGAATTTGCCATTCATAGGCCATATGCCACTCATTGGATATTAGACGACTCTGCCTTGGTGCCCGTGGGTGCTAGCCAGCAGCGACTGTAGTTGGTCAAAAGGAATATGTTTATTGGATATACAAGTTATTGTTAGTCAGCACGTTTGTCTCATCAGTACTGATATTTAGGGATGTGATGTGGTCTCAGACACTGCGATTCTCAGTTTCTTCATAGATACATAATGAGAGAGAATTGGATTAAGGTCAGATCAGAAGCTCTTTCCACGTACCTATCATTGTGTCATTCAGTAGAGAGCCTAGAACTTCCCTTTTATGAGGCAGAGAACAAGTCTTAGCCATAGCCCATAACTCTGAGGGATTTAAGCTCGGATTGTTGAGATAAACTAGCCAAGATAAAATGATCAGAGATAACCTGTTAATAAATATTAATAAATTGTTTGGGACTTTAAGAACCAAAATTATAAAGAGACAAACATATAGAATGGGTCTATTTTAAAATCTTTAGATTAAGAAAAAGTCATTGTTTGAGATTTCATTTAATTTAGGTAAAAATTATGCACTTAATTTAGCAAATTATGCATTTCCTACTAAGAATTTGATCTTCCATGCTGGTGTAGGAAGGTGTTAGTTATTTTCCTTCCCAGAGATATAAATGTCTATAAATAAAGATAACATGACATTTTTATTTTAATGCTTCATGTGAAATCTGTATTCTTGGAAATCTATTGAATCAGACTATGGCTTTAATAGTTCATGTAAATTCAGTTGGCATATGGCTTGAACATTAAAATTAAAGTGACATATTTTTCCTAATTGTTTATGAGTACAAAGTAATATTTTCCTAAGTCTGTTCTGAAATGAGTTTTTAGTATAACTTTAAGGTCATATAGATATATTTCAGTATATCACATATTTCAGTAATTTTTATGTTGAAATTTTATTTTACTATCAATTTTAATTCATTGAGGCTTATTTTTCCTTTTGTAGTAATAACATACTTTCAAACCATTATAAAATTTGTAGAGAATTTTATATTTCTTTGGTGTTTGACTATAATACCCGAATTGGCTTTGCTTTTGCTCACAAAGGTAAGGAGAAATCCAAATTCACTCATAATAAAAGTATTAGAGAAACTGTCAATAAATTTGTCGTTATAATTGAATCATATGATACCTAAATTGTTGATAATATGATCTGCTCGTTAAACAATAGTGTCTGGAGAAAATGATGGATTAATTGACTGATGGCTAAAGTTTCCCTCAAATATAATGCTTTACCCAGTTTGATTTGATTTGTGTAAAATAACTTTCTCTAATAAACAATTTGCTCAGAGGCAATAGAAGAAATGAATGGTTATCAAACCAAACTTAATTAGTCTATCCTAGATTGATATTACTTGGGGAGTCTTCGTTTTAATTGTGAAGGGCTGGATACAAAGAGTTTGGTTCATTATTTTTTCCTGTATAAACACTATTGTGTAACTACCTATGGAATAATAACATGTGAATTCATTTTAATAAATGCTTGTAAAGTGAATTAGCTAATTATACCAGGCTAAAAATGATTCCTTTAATTATTTTGGATATTTAACTGGTACTACAATTTTATTATTGTTAGTCTGTAAATGTGATTTGTATTAGCTCTGCCAAACTAATTATAATGTATAACTTAACAAACACTTTGAACAATTTTGTAATGCTTATAATGTTTTGTGCAAGAGAAAACATTATTTGCAGTTTGCATGAAGGTTAAGGTTTAATACAAATTCAAACCAAAAGAATGGTAATTTATGTGTAAGTGGGAAATAAAAAGCCCTCAATGTCCACTGTCCTGACTGACATAATTATATGTATGAGAAGAACGACCTGATTTCATTCAGAAGAAGATAAAACCAGAGACTGGTTAGGTTATCTTAAGATGGTTTTCAGTTGGCACTTGAAGATATGGTATAGCATAAGAGATTTGATTAATTCTTATTTTACAGGCTGGAACCATTTTCTTCATGCCCTTATTGTAGATAAAAAGAACGCTATCCACATTATCAAACAAATATTTATATTAATAAGTCATTGCGGATGTCAAAAACTGTTTGCCTCTTAATCACTTTCACTTAGCAGATTAATTCTAATTGCTTTGGACCAGAAACGAATGAGAACAAAGGCTTTAGAAGTAAAGAAATACATACAGTATAGCATTCTAATTTAGTCTCTTTGGGAAAACAAAATAACCTCCACAAGAATCTGCCATCTAAAACAGTTAAAAAAAAAACATACACTAAAATTCACTCTTTAATTTTTTGGAGGTGTGCAATTCTATGGGGTTTAACCCAAGTATAGATTCATGTAACCGCTACCACAATCAGGATGTGGGATAACGGGATAGTTCATCACCTAAAAAACGCTTCTCGCAATCTACCACACTATCCCCCTATCCCTAATTCTTGGCATCCACTCATCTGTTCCTACTCACTGTAGTTTTGCCTCTTTCCAGAATGTCATAGAAATGTAATCTCATAGTATTTGACCTTTTGAAACTGGCTTTCACTCAGCAGAATGCCTTTGAGATGCATCCATGTTTTTGTAAGACCAATAATTTGTTTTCTATCTGCCCCCGCCCAAAATTGAATATAGTAACACTACTATCAGTTTGTTCCATTCATATAAATGACCTGCCCATAGGGAAACCTAGCTCTCCTTCGGAGTATCCCCATCATAACGAGAACTTGATTTTTGCCCTTATTCACACATACAGTTCTGCCTTTTTAATTCTCTGCATTGTAGTTTTCTGGATGCACCATACTTGGTTTAACCTGTCTCCCAACACAGATGCTTAGATTTTTAAAAAATATTGCATTCAAGGTTCAAGGCTGCAGTAAAAATTCTTGTCTATATCTTTTCTGCTTGTGTATTCTCTTCCTGTAACTCCTAGAAACAAATTCACTGGGTAAAAGAAAAAACACAAAAAAAAAAAATTTGCAATTTGCCTTCCAAAACATTGAACCAATTTGGTATACACTCTTACTTTGCCATCATTATCCTTCTTTGTAATCTTTGCAAATCTAGAAACTTAAAATATCTTTAAATTGTTTTTCATCAAATATTAGTGCAGTTGAACTCAGTATTGTTAAGATATCAGTTGTCTTCAATTTGATTTGGTAGGTTGTTGAGTTTTTTACTATATCTCTTCCAATGTTTTTTTGAGGTGGGGAGTGGTGGTGGTGGTCCCTCTTTCATAAGATTTCAGGGGTATCATTGTAGTTTTCATTTGCATTTTCTTAATAGGTAATGATTTTGAACCTTTTTTACACTTGATTATCTTCCGTATATCCTCTTTGGGAAAGTATTTGTTCAAGTCTTTTGCTCATTTTAAAATGAGGCCATTTGTCTTTATGCTCTTAAGTTTTTAGGATATTTTATAGACTTTGGATATGAGTCCTTTGGATGTGTGATTAACAAATGTTTTTTCTTCAATATGTAGCTTCTTTTATTTTCTTAACAGTGTCCATCAAGGAGCAAAAGTTTTAATTTTGATGAAATCTAATTTACCAATTTCTTTTTAGACCATGCACAGTTAAATGAGCAATATGTGAAAACTCTTTGCCTTACTCCAGGACACAAAAATATTCTCCTAAATTGTTTTTGTATATGTCTTTTGGGATATCTTTCTTCCATCTTTTTACTTTAATCTATCCTTGAATGTAAATGTATCTTTACATTTAATATGGGTTTCAAGTAGATAACATAACATTGAGTCTTGTGTTTTAGTCATTCTCACAATCTGTCTTTCAGTGGGTATATTTAAACTATTTATGTTTAGATTTAAGTCAGTCTTTTTCTTATTTTCTGTTTGTTCCCGCTAATTTGTTCTTCTTTCCTGCCTCCTTTTAGAGTATTTAAATATTCATAGTATTCCCTTTTACTTTATCTACTGAATTTTTTTTTACTATATCTCTTCCAATGTTTTTTTCACGGTTGCTCTATGGATTATAACATATATATTTAACTTTTCACAATCTATTTAGAATTAATATTTTACCGCTCAAAGTGGAACATCGGTCCCTTTATACTCCACTCTGTTTTTTATAGTTACATTATATATTACATCTACATACAGTGAAAAAGCCTCAAATAATGGTACATATAACTTCTGCTTTGAACGATTGTACATATTTTATAGAATGTGAGAGGAAAGTGACATTCTGTTAAGTTTACCCAGGCATTTCTTTCTGTTTCTCTCTTTTTATTCTTTGTTCCAAGTTTTTCTCTAAAATCATTTCCCTTCTGTCTGAAGAACTTTCTTTGACATTTCCTGCAGAGCAGATTTGCTGACAGTGAAGTCTCTTTGTTTTCCATCCTCTCAGAATGTCCCTTATTTCAGGAAGAAATGTTTTTTTCTAGATATAGAATTCTGGATTGGCAGTTTTGACAGTTCTCTCAACACTTAAACATATATATGATGATTATAGCCATCCTAGTGCATGTGAAATGATACTCTTTGTAGTTACGATTTGCATTTCCTTAATGACAGATTATGTTGAATATATTTTCATGTGCTTGTATATCTTCTTTGGTAAAGTATCTATTTTAGTCTTTTGCCTATTTTTTAATTGTCTTTTTCTTATTGAGTTCTAAGGATTGTTTCTGTAGTCTTGACACTAAACTTTTATCAGATCTTTAATATGCAAATATTTTCTTCCTTTCTGTGGGTTGTCTTTCGCTTTCTTGATGATGACCTTTGAAGCAAATTCTTAATTTAGTTGATGTCCAATTTATCTGTTATTGGTTTAATATGAACCTGTGAACTAAGCTGAGTCCAGGTCAGTGAGGTTTAATTTCCAAGGGCTGTCGAAACTATTTGGAAAGAGAAACTCTCTTTCTACTGAATTTGTAGTGGGGAAAATGTAATTCTTGAGCTATTAAGGGCTACAGTGTCCAGAAAGCCAGCTTAAAAGTGAACGGAGTGAAAAGAAATACTGAGAGATGGAGAGAGACCAGATCCAGATAGTATTTCTCTAGCCCCTGGATTCGGTGGTCCATCCATACCTAACAAGAAGATCTAGCAGTGGTTATTTCGGATACTGAGCAGGTAGATCTTTCCATCCATACTCTCTGTTTTAAAACAAAAGACAGTGCTGAATTTGTAGGACCAAATGGCTCTTAATCTGAAGTGATACTAGTGATATCCTCCCTGCTCCCCTCTCCCCTCACAAT